>JADNRX010000071.1:0-184995 GCA_015501595.1 Hymenopellis radicata
ATCTTACTCTGGAATACATTTGGCACTCAAACATGGCTATCCTACCCACCGTCACCCATCTCATCCTCGGACACCAGTGCCCGCCAGACACTCCCATACGCCGCTTGCACATCATCCCAGAAATTGCGACGAACATTCAACAACTCCGTACTCTCTTTGCATATCCAACAACGTGCATGATGATGAAGAGCGCGACGACCTTGTTATGTCAAATTGATGACAGCTACCTTACGGACCGATCAATAACCGATAGCCGGAATTGGTACCCCCCGCGTATAGGTGATATTCTCCGGCGTCAGAACAGGACCCCCCTGGACGAGCCTTATCTGTAGCGCAATGCGGAGAGTGTGTTTAGTCGGGAGGCTGTGGTGGTTCCGGCGTCGGGTGGGAGGGGTGCAGTGAGAATTGTGCTGCGGTTGAGGGTGGTGATGTTGGAGGCATATTTGTTGGATGTGCTGAGGGAGAGGGCAGGTTGTGAGGAGATTCGGGCGCTGATGGAGGGGTAAGCAGGGCAAAATGTGTATGTTTTTTGTGGGTCTTGACTCTATGATTACTGTAGTGTTTCGACCGTAGGTTCGCGGCATGTGACGCGATATGCTGCGAACTTACAGTGAACAGCTTCGTAGCCAGGCACGCAGGCGGGAATTACCCGATTTGGACTGCCCCGCCACAGGCGGGACCGAAAATTTCCGCTTTTGGAAGGGTGTGCCTGGCTCCGAGGCTCCGTGACGCGATATGGGATATATATAGGTTCGCTTCGTCGGCCGGTGTGACGCGATATGGGAATATCCGGTCGAAACGGTACAGTATGCGCGCTGGGAGTTTTGGATTTCAGCACCATGCCTAGTCAGCGGTATGACTCGTATGAGTGTTCCTCGCAAGGTGGTCGTACTCATTTTCTGGGTTTTGGAAATGTCTTTCTCATAGCTGTAATTCCATGGCGCCTCCTCGTCCGCATTGGCTCAAACAAAACCGCTAATGCTCCACTTGCCGTTGTCTCCCACTACTCTTTACTCGCGCGGACCTTCCATTATGTTCCATACGCCTCCCTCGAAGCGGCGTCTTAGCTCTTTGCTAGCGCCACTTACGTATGACTCTGCATTCTTTTGCGCCGCAATGGCTGCTAGGTTCCCTCACCTTCCTCTACCGCTACACCACAAGCTTTAACTTTACAGAACTTATCAGGAAAACGGTCCTTTGGTAGTTACCAATGATTAGCCGTTAAATACCGCAAAGTGCGATAAATACATCGATTATCTGACTTACCGAGTTGTCGAGTAATTATGCCGGTCCCCTTTAAGCTTTATCGCACATCACGATTATTACTGCTGGTTTACCGGCAATTCTGATCCAATTCTGCAGTCTTTCTCTTTGATTTGAGAGGAATTCATATCATTTGAGAAGCAGATATATCAAACGGTAGCCACAAGGCACTTCATTGGATGGAACTACGGACAGCACACGTAGACTATGTAGTATGAGTACAGTGTAAAGCAAATCACGATGGGGAGGGGAAGAGTAGGAAGTATACGGAGCTATACAACAAGGTAATTCAATCAATCATGGCGGCACACAAGCAAGTCGTTGATGTATGGTTGTTTTGGTGGCCATGTTGCGGCAGCGTCTTGGTTGTGCGTGTTGACGTCTTCGTTGTTTACGAAATGGTGCTATGGCCAGGCGTGGTCGTTTCAAGGAGTGGCGGCGTTAAGGTTGACGTTGTTGAATCCTCGCAGGGAAGGTCTGCTCGTCCATGTAACGCGGTCGTCGTCATCGAAGTCAAGGTTTCATGCAGGTTGTCGTCCGCGCTTTCATGTGGTATCGGGGGGAACATCATGGGAAGTATCGTCAGCAGGTGTCGTAGTGAACGCAACCGCAGTGGGTCTTCCACGGGGGTGTAGGGGAAGGTCAGCCTCGCGACGGTAGGTGGGCGTCGTACTGTGAACGTCACGGCGGTTGCCGATGTCTTCGTTCCGCTCGAGCATCGAAGTCGTCGACGTCGCAGGTGTGGGCGACTTCATCGGGGTTGCCGGGTGCGGTGGTTATGGTCATCGCTATGCGAGTGGCGTCGTCATCATGCCGGCGGGCGTCATGGTCAGGCGTGTCGTCGTTGAGTTAGCGGGTGTCCTGTCACATAGTCGAACCCGCCAAGCTGGAGCAAAGTCACTACAATGACCGCGTAGAGATGAGAGAAACGCGCCATATGCGAACATGGCATGTGCACGCAGTTACGTCCAGACTGCGTCATAGCGCACAGCGCAAGTGCCACGGATGCCAGGGCAAGTAGGTGAGTTGAAGAATCGTTGTCAATGGTACGAAGACAAGAAGGGTTGATCCATGTTTGGTTCTGGTTCGTTTTGATCTGGCTCTATCGGGTCCGACGGTCCGCTGCGGAGTTCGAAATGCACTTGGGCAATTTTGACCGCTTCGATTCTTTCTCACTCCCTCTTCCTTTTTGTCACTCCCGCACCGAGGCTGCCGCGTATTTCATGGCAGAGTACTCTTTCCATCATTTTAACTCATATTTTAGAACCGCCACCTTTTGAATTTCCTGCTTGGATCCAACTTGGATCGGCATATAAGTCAACAGGCGGAGCCAATGCCCTGAAACAGCGCGAGCTTGTGCGCCTCGTCGGCGTCGCTGGCATTGCCCTATAGCAGTTGATGACTAAGAAGTTCATGCCATTCAGAGGCAAAGTGATGTTGGAGTACGTTGATCCTCAGCGTTCTTAGGAAGACAAGACCCGACATCTACTCGCTGTCTTCAGATATGACGTAGTCCCTATGCACGAAGTCAGCTCGTCGCCAATTGTGCTACTAGGAACGTTCACATACTCCATCCATGTATATATATTGTCTATCACCGCGCTGCGTGCACAGTGTGGCATAGCATTCCGGATTGGGACTTTTTGGTAGCTAGTGGCCGGTCAAAATGTTCTTGGTCGTAGCCGTGCCCTCAGTTTCTACGCTAACCAGTGAACTTTCTTTCATTTCTATTGATAATTGTACAGTGGTCATGCCTAATTCAAGTAATATTTGATATGTATCAGGAATTACAAAGGATACCGAGACTACTGCACATTTTAATAAATACCTAAACTTTCTCGGGACATTATCAGGGGGGCCTTTTCCTGATGCAATGTTAAAGATCTCGTTTCCGACGTGGTATCATACACCAGTAGCACAGGTCTTCACGGTTGGCTTGATCTGCTTCTGCACTGTCGGCATGTATATAGCTGTTAACCAGCTTGGAGCAGGTATGATCAGTTGTTCTCTTCGTCCTCGTCCATGCGCTGATCGTCGTGGCGTTCGACAGGTGGAACTCAGGATATGTTAGCTGATCGTGTCGTCTATCCTTATGTTGAAGATTCAATGATCTACAGTGCCCTATCCGATATCTCCAATTCGGTTCTCTACGGCGTCTTCTGTATCGCGGGATTCTTTGGCGGTTCAATCAATAACTTGCTGGGCCCAAGACTGACGTTGTTCATCGGCACTTTGGGTTACATCCTGTACATTGGCTCTCTATGGTGTTTCCAGGCTCAGGGTACGCACTGGTTCCTCATTGTCGCTGGTGGAATTCTAGGTGCTACAGGTAAGCCCTCTTTTCTGTCTGCTCAGACTCAGTGGTGATTCGACATTCTTTGTCAAGCGGCCCTCCTATGGTCTGCCCAAGGATGCATCATGATGTCGTACCCAGATGAGAAAGATAAAGGAAGGGCGATCGGGATGTTCTGGAGTGTGAGTACGCTTATATCCTTGCCGAGGCAGCCTTCCTCACGAGCGCGTCTAGGTCTTCCAAGCTGGGTTAGTACACGCTCGGTAAGTACCTGAAAATCATTCACAATTTGACCACACAGCAGATCCCTCATTGGATCCATCATCGCGTTTGCAATCAATGTAAAGAATGGTGGGTTGGACGCTGTCAAGACCACCACCTACTTGGCTATGATGATTGTAATGGCGTTCGGGTCTTGTTTGTGTCTCTTTATTCTGCCGCCATCTGAAATTCGACGATCTGGTGGTACTCGCGTCGAGCTGCACTCCACGATTGCCTTCCGAGAGGAGGTCGCAGGTTTCTTGAGGTGCCTTTTCTTCCTTCCAAATATTCTCCTTCATGATTGTTGACAATTTCTATCAGTGTGTTCAGAAACCGCCACATGCTCCTTCTCTTGCCCTTGTCGTTTGCGAGCAACTTCTTCTACACCTACCAGAGTGCTATCGCATTCGCCTTGTTGGACTCTTCGACGCGTGCCTTGAACGGTATTCTTACTAGTGTCGCCTCCATCTGCGGAGTCCAGATCCTTGGTCTCATCCTCGATATCAAGTGGCTTGGGCGTCGCCAGCGTGGCTTCCTTGGTCTCGGTGTCACCGTGACATGTGCTGCTGTCGTATGGTCGCTGGGTATCGCATACCAGGTCGGCTTTACCAGAGCAACGATTATCGACCCAAAGATCAACTATAAAGACACGGCGAGGCTCGCGAAGCCCGCTGCATTGTTGTTCTTTTACTACATCAACGACTCATTCGTGCAAAGTCTGATGTACTGGACAATGGGGAGCTTGACTAATGACCGTACGTGTCTCCTTTTTACCATGGCTCTCGATGTTCTTACCGCCCAACGACCCCCCAGCCTTCACTCTTGCAAGATACGTACGTGCTGGCGCCTTCAGTTCATTCTTGTCATTGAATTCAAGATGCAAATAGGCTGGTTTCTATAAAGCTATTCAGTCCGGGGGTGCCGCAATCGCCTTTGGTATCGACGCTGTGGGGGCTCCATATGTCAACGAACTTGCGGCCAACTTTGCTTTGCTGATGCTTGCACTCCCGCTCTGCGGAGTCGTCATCCTCTCGATCAAGGAACACAGCGACGTGCTGTCGGTATGCTGTGTTCCATTCAATGATGATGGCACCGCCCGCTAATCTTCAATTGATAGGATGTCGTGGAAGAATATGTCGAGGAGACAAAAGCGCCTAGCGAGGGCGAGGTCATAGACGGAAGTTAACATCGTATCGCGAATGAGTATCTGGCGTTCAGAATCGATACGTTCAGCCGCCGCCGGCAGAATATGCGCCTCGGGTTCTCAGTCATCATGCGAACATCGCCTGTTGTCGACCCGTTGACGGTTAGGTCTGGGAACGTATCTACGCTCACAGAAACTGATGATAATAAGGCTACCAACAGTGGCAAGACGAATGAGAGAAATGCAAGTCGGAGTAAAGTGAACCACAGAATTAATATGGTTCTAGTGAGGTGCCATTTGTGCTAAACGGATGAGGACGCGTCACGTAGGATCATATGTCTCCATTAATCCTCATATATTCCTATCGTCGCGTAGTAAGCCCCAGCTCGAGTCCGAGTCGATACTGACAATCGGTCATGCAGTTCACTTGAAATTATTGTAATGTTATCGTGTTTTCAAGGTTATGACCTTTCCAGACAGTGTACATTCATTTCATCATCCCGAGTAAGCCTTCCCAATGGGCCTTATCCAACCCAGACAGCCGGTCCAGCTACAGCACTTTGTCAGTATTCCTCAACATATAGTAATACACGAGCAAGAAGACACTGACGAGCGGTATACCCAGTATATCCTGCTGGCACGGAGTAGATGTCTAAACGGCATACCGTCAGCTTCAAAGGTCCGGATATGATTCAAGCAAAAGCGTACTGATCAAAATGCCGGGTTCATTACCAGTGTACGCTCCCGGGAATGCGACAGTCGGGGACGGCGTCCCACCGCCACCGTTAACGACATTCAACTGCGCACAGCTAATGTAGAACTGCGCGCCTCCAAACGAGCTTGCGGCGTGCAAGGCGATGTGTTCTACACGAAGGAGGTACTGTCTACCGGCATGGCATGGGTTTTAGTAACCGGGGATGGCCAATCGAACTTTTGAACTGGCTTACCCGCTGGGAACGTTCTTGGGGATCGCGAACGTCAACTGTGCTTGACCTGGATGTAATCAGCGCGCCAGCAAGTCAAAGCAGGCGATTTCACACCAACCATTCGAAGGAAAAGTAAACCCAGCACTTGCAGACCACTCCGGGGCCCATTCCCATACCTTGAACCACGTGCTGCCCAGACCGGCGCTCGTGGAGTTGGCAGAAGGCGATGCCGCAGACATGTACGCGGAGGCATACTAGTACCCTTGTTAACGACCTGACCACAAACGGAACACAACTCACCCCGGGATGGAAAATAGGCGGGCTGGCCGTGAACCCTACAGTCGATCCAGCCGAGATGGTGGCAATACCAGCGAGTCCTGCAGACGTCGCGTCGAGTTCGTAGCAGCGGATGGCTGAACTGGTGACGTCGGTGACCTATAAAGGGTGCCATTGGATCTAATATGCCGGGAACTTGGAGGAAGCGATATTTACGGGCCCGTTGCTGTAATGATTCTCAGTCATGCGAACGTACTGCCAATCGCCTGTTGTCGTCCCGTTGACGATGAGGTCTGGGAACGTATCTGCGTAGTACTGTTAGAGTCCATCATAGCAAGACCTGAACGAGCGTACTAACAGTGGCAAGAGACGACCGAGAGAAACGCAAGTCCAAGCAAAGTGTACCACATCTTGAGATGAATTGCTGGAGCGACTCTGCGCCATTTATGCTGGACGGAGGTTTATTGGGCCGAATTATCTGCGCATTAGCGTGTTCAGGGCGTCAGGTAGGTGACTCTAATATGTAGTGGTAATTCACCTGATGAGGATGTACTTCACCTGACGAGGATGTACAAGTCGCGCATCCGAAAAAAATCCGCCAACGGCCTGAAGAAAACAGTTGAGAACCGGTAGACCAATCACGCTCTGTGAACCGGTACAAAAGTATTGTCATTTCTACAACAACAAGGTCCAAGAAACCTACACACCAAACTCATTCCTCTGCCTCCAAAATCCTCTTCAAAATCGGCGCAGTCGCCTTCCTCGTAGCATTCGCATTCCCCTGCTTATAAACCCTAACTCTCACATCACCTGTCTCACCAACCTTAAAACTATCATGCTTCACCACTTTCAGCTCCTCATCCGCCTCTAGGCCTCTCCACAGGCATTCATCAAGCCCACTAACCTCCGACAAGACGAGCCACGCCATCTCCCTAGCGTGTTTTCCTTTCCCTTTCGATGTCAGTTTCTTCTTATGAAAAGAAGTCAAGACTCCCAGTACAGAAAGGCCTCGTTCCTGCATGTACGCTTTGCCTGCATCGAGGAGCTTGCCGTCAGTGCCCCAGTCCTTTAACCGCAACGGCACTGTCGAGAGACCCGCCTTTATCGAGGGCTTCTCGTCGTGCCAATTAAGTGTAAATGTGTACTCTTTGTAGTCCCTGCGGAGTAAATCGCGTGGACTGAGGCTCGACACGTCCGCTTTTCTTTCGGCCAGATCGTCACTCAGAGCTTTGAGTGACGGGATATTGTGTAGATCTGTACTTTGAACGGAAGGGGAAATGAGAGGGAGCAGCCGTGCGACAGCGTCCAAGTCCACTTGGAGCGCTTTCCCACCAGGTTTAAGGCCGTTGGTGTCTATGAGGATCGCACAGAGGAGGAGGGTGGCGAGTTCTGGGGGGAGAGTGGACGGGCATAGCAACGCTATATGCGACGAGCAGCTCCCCGCGGGTGATATAGTACGGGGATTGGCGTCAAGGTGGTGGCGCTCGTCTTCGTGGTGATCAATAATGGCTTCCACCAAAGAGTCGTTACTGGCGAATTGAGATCCAAGCCGGTTATGGTCTACCAGCGCGAATTTCGTAGCAGGAAATGGTGCGACATCGTCGGGGACGAGGAGTTGGCTTTTGGGGTCTGTTATGCCTGCGAGAGAAAGCGCGTAGATGTTTTCAGGTCGGAGTGCGAGATCGTCTTTGCTGATTTGTATATAAGGAATAGCGGAGCGTGTCTGGGACTGCAACCACGCGTAGGTTATCGAGCTCGCGATGCTATCCAAATCTAAACTAGCTCTAGTCAGCCTGGTTACAACGAGATTGAAGGATACTTGCCTCCCGCTTCATTCCCCATGACCATTAGATACTCCTTGGAATCATTGCTTTCTAGGTATTTCGCCTTGGAATGGACTAGAAACTTGGTCAAGGCATTGTCCATACTCGCTGGCTGGACGAGCTTTGTGTTGGACTTGAAAACGGATGATAGGCGACGGAGCTGGGCGGCCATGGGCACACGGCTGATATATATGGAGAGACTGAGGACAGAAAGTAAGAGAGCGGCGCAGAACAACGATCGTGGTCGTGGTACAAGTCTACACCGCCAAACGGACAGACACTTGAGGCAAGTGTTGGCCCTGTTGTCGAAAATCCAGTGGCACTGTCAGCTATTTTCCACAGCCCGTTTCCTCACTGTAGCCAAGAGTCGCGTTTGTTGTGAGCAAGTGAAAGGATTTGGGGCGAAATTCACCAATATTATCGCCGGGGTTCGAACCAAAAGCTTACGCGATTATGGAATCGCATCATAACAGTTCAGCCACAAGCCCGTTGAAAGACACATGTTGTCATCAATCATAGTGACATTGGGTTCACACCAAGCTGAAACTAAGAAAGAAACCTTTCTCCGGTGTTCTGCAAACACGCAGAGCTCAGAATGATTTTGTTTTTCTGATAATACAATGTGCATAACTGTCTCGAGCTACTCGAGGCTCACCAACTCGAGCAGAAGCACACAATTCAGGAGAGGCCCCGGTAAAACCGGTGATTGGCGGACCGAGGACAGTGGATTTTTACTGACTCCATCACTTGCTTTCCAATACGGAAACGGGCATTGGAAAACTTGTGTAACATTCATAAAAATTCCGCAGACTGGTCCACATGGAATCGAGAAACCATCATTTCACTTGGCTCAAGTGTCTGGCCGTTTGGCGGTGTAAGCATTCGATAGCGTCCATTTCCGGATTTGGACTTTGACTACCATGTCAATAGCGTCGGCATTGGAGACCCTCGCCAATTACCGCGCACACAACACACGCGCATCACGCTCCGTTGTAGAGCAAGGCTCTCTCGTCCTCAAGTCGAACGCTGAGCGTAAACTGGGCGATGATGGTGACAATGCTTCCCGCGTCCGTCAACATTTATTGGACCTTTCGACTCTAGAGTGGCCTTTCCTCGAGCAGCTGTGTCTTGCTGCTATTGACATTGGGGATCTGGAGTTAGCAGATGTACGCACTTTAGTAACATAGTGTCAACGGGCTGACGGTGTCTATTCCAGAAATGCCTCCAACGACTCTTGGACAAATTCCCTGCTTCTCCTCGAGTCGAAGTTCTTACTGGGATACGCATGGAGGCGTCCGAGTCCCCTGCCACGGTGCTCAAATTCTACGATGACCTGTTAGAGGCAGATTCTGCCAACGCCGTATGTCTATTCCCGTTCAACCACGTCCACACCCATAAACCGGGTCTTTAGGCCATTTGGAAACGGAGAATATCATTAAAACGCCGTACAGGCAAAATTGAAAAGGCTGTCGAAGAATTATGCGAGTACCTGGACACGTTCTACAACGACATTGAAGCTTGGCTGGAACTAGCGGATATGTATTCGGCGTGTAATCAGTACGTCCTCGTCTTGTCTTTGCTGTGATGTTGGCTCAGCGCAATCAGATATACACAGGCATTGCAAGCGCTTTCACACGTCCTTCTCCTTGCCCCGCAAAATCCCTTCCATACACTCCGTTTCGCGGAGACCGCGTTCACTGCGAACGATATCCCGCTCGCGTTGAAGATGTCTTTGATCGTGGTGGACATGACGGAGACAGATGTTACGGGACCGCACGAGACGGCAGCAGCTGGTATCAGTATACGTGCTTGGTGGGGGGTTAAGCTGGTAATGTGTAGTTTCCTCCCCATACTAGTACCTGCTTGATTTACTTTGGCTAGTGCGCGCGCAAGCTTCTGGATACATCGCATCCGTCTGCGTCGGGAACATCGATACCGAAAAACTTGGCGCTGATTGATGAGCTGGCGACTGAGAGGATGATGACGACGTATTCTGTTACGGACAAGCAGACTGCTCAAGGGAGGGACGCTGTTCTTGGATGGATGAGCGATACTGGTGCCAGATAGGCGGTATTTATTATGTGTAAGTTGGGAAAGGAATTTCGTTGGATGTGTTGAGATATGCAAGTTGAGTGGAAACAAGTATTCTCTTATGTAAAGACTCGCCTTTTCTTGTCCGTCTTGGTACGCTGACCGTGCTCGTGATGTGAATTGGGTTAGTACCCACGACGCGACCGATCGCGCCCCATGACGTCAAGGGAGCCAACGCGTCATAGACGCCGACAGCGAGTATAATGACTTTGCTTCTTGCTTTCTGACTACCAGCATCTCAAAGGCACGATGGATAGCCTTCCCTCGACATGTCACACCCCGCGGTGAGGGAGTATCTTTCCCTGGTTCGGTACGCCTTCTCCATCTTTTCAAACATTCCTCACGCGGAAAGAAATGTGAAGACTTCAAGTCTTAACACCCTTGTCACTCTTAATCAACCTCGCATCCGTAGTAGTCTGCCAAGCAGTCGTAAATCCTTCCATAAGTCAGTCAGTCTCGCCTCGCCTCGTCTTCACATCTAACACGCGGTGTAGGTAAAGTCTCAAAGCAACATCCGACGACGATATCACCCCGTCCGTCGGTTGTTGCCGTGTATGTCATCGCAATTTATGCAGGCCAGATAGGATACTGTCTCCTGCTGGTCATGGCTAAGAAGCCGGAAACGAAGAAGACGTTGATTAAAGGGCCTGGATTTTCACTCGTCCTGGCAAATTGGGTCATGGCCATTTGGGCGATTACTTGGGTGGGTCTGTTTTCTTCAAGTGGGTTTCAAACGCTCATCTAGAGAATACGTATAGATCATGCAATGGTTCCTCGCTGCTACGGTTCTCCAAGGACTGCTGTTGCTCCTGCTTTTGTACTCGAATATCGTGCTTTTGGTGTATCATCCACCTACGTCTGAGAGGCCATTTGATACGATGCTTATTCACGCCCCGATGCGGTTCTTCTTGGTTCTGCAGCTCGCATTGATGTTCCCATTGTCGTTGTTGTGAGTCATTTTATCCTTCGAGTTTAGCCTTTTCTTCGCGTTCGGATCTGTTATGACACGATGTGCTGACGTCCATTCAGTGTCGCCCTCGGTCTAGCACAGAATCCATCTTCACCTGATTATAATGTACACCAATGGGCTGGATTTGGTGTAGTTCTTGGTACGAACCTTCTCGGTCTGATTGTGGTGATGATGCGGCGCGACATTGTCTGGTGCGTTGCTGCGGTTTGGACTTGTGTGAGCATTTGGTCTCTGCGGCCCAAACCTGCACCGGTCTACGTACGTTGATCTATAACATGCTTGCCTTGCTTTGTTTTCTGACCTGGGAGCCCAATACGTAGGTCACGGTGTTGGTATTCACTGCACTCCATCCCTTGGCCCTTGTAGGATCTGTGATTTATCACAGGCTCTATAAGGATCGCGGCATCGCGCTTCCCGGGGATGAGGAGCAGCCTGCTGTACTACATAATCATCGATCTGGCGCGAACGGGAGTGGGAACGGAGGAGAGACGCGGCCGCCACGGGAGGTTGATGAGCAAGCTGTATGGGGATGAGACCGTTGTCGACGTGTTGATGTTGTGCGTAGTGCGAATCTGGATTCAACAACGCTATGTTTTCTGTGTAAGTATGGTCAATGTCATCTTCATTTGAAGAGTAATGCCGCTCTCTCCGAGGAGGACGATTTGCCATTCGTCGCCCGCACCATCAGAAACTGCGAGTAGAACCGACGGCAGCGCTCTTGGATGGAACGAGGGTCGCTGGTGGTGGTGGTGGTGTTCTGTGGCGTAGGGACGCAATATGAAATTCCTAGAATTCCGAGCTGGTTCAGCAGGGTCTAAATTTTTTTTTGGCCGGTTACGTTGCCGGCAGCAACGCGCGTACGTGTTTTTTTCTCCAGCAATACAGTTTACCTTGGCGCTTTGTTGTTGCTTTGTTGCGAAAGAATTGCGTAAGGGCTTGGGGTAAGTAGGTACCGTCGATCGCGATAATTCATTTAGCCGTGTGATCATCGTACTACGACCCTGGTGCCTGCTTCTAATCAAGTTCTTTCGCCTTCAGTCCTGCTCATCATGTCCTTTCTGAAACTGGTGACGACCGGCCAGCGTGAGCGAGCTCTGGCTAAACAGATGGAGGGACTCGTCCGAACTTGATTCACAGCCCCACCGCGGTCCCAGTCACTGCGTTTGCGGGGTATTCAAAAATGAAACTCACTTGGTCCCTGTGGTCTTCGCGTGTGGAGCTGCGAAGACTTGGAGACGCTTCCTGTCCTTCGTATGTTGACGTGTGCGAAGCTACTTAAAGTCAGCCCAACGCGTGAGTGTCTTCTTGGACGTCTCCATTCACTTTTTTTCCAGCTTGATTGTTTTCCTTTTCGCGCGCTTGGCAAGGAAAAAAGTTGCGCCATTCCTTTACAGTACGATTTCTTTGTGACGCATGTTCTACGATCTTCTGCAGAAACATGATATCATCGTCAATGAGACACGACACGATCGTCTATAAAGACGATCGCGAGTCGGAGGCTTAAAGTCAACTCTCTCTCACATCCTACTCTCAACACACAACTATTCTGTACACATTTCTAACTCAAACGCACGATGACGAGCACGATAATAGGCTCGCCGCCGACTTCTCCGACGTCGTACAAGAAGGGCGATTCGGAGTATCACCACTACCAACACGATGAGCAGTCTATCCAGCAAGGGCAGGAGAGCGCGTATGTGCCTCAGGCGCCGCTGCTGTCAGAACCTCCAGTACCTACGACACGTACAAAGCTAGGAAAAATTCGGTGCGGCCCACTCCCAGTACCACAGGCTTGATCTCATCTTTGTTTTTGCGCCCGTAGGGAAGCAATCCGCGAGCCCATGGGAGAATTTATGGGCGTGGCGATCCTGGTCATGTTTGGATGCGCAGGCGCCTGTCAGTCCACGTTATCCTCTGACCCGGCTGTCGCGTCGACGCCAAAAGGAGTGAGGCTTTTCCAGGCTCATTTTCTGTTGAGCGCGTCTGATTCCCTTTTAGGACTGGTTCTCAATCGCGCTCGGATGGGGCTTTGGTGAGATATCGCGACGCGTTTCGGACTATCTCATTTATTTCTTTAAGGTCTTGGTTTTGGTGGCTGGGTCTCTGGAGGTGTTTCGGGGGGACACATCAATCCCGCTGTACGTGTTCTTTCTTCTTATGATTTCTGAGTATCTGTTCATCTGAACATCAGCTTACGCTGGTGATGGCTACGTGGCGCGGATTCCCATGGAGAAAAGTACCAGGCATGTGTTCACCCATTCACAGCGAGGAAACACGCACTGATGTGCAGTCTTTTGCAGCATACATCTTCGCGCAGCTGATGGGTGGCATATTTGGCGCTGCCCTTGTGTACGCCATTTACTATCAGGCTATCAACATCTTTGAAGGCGGAACTGGCATTCGGACGCTGAGAACTGCCGGGTTCTTTGGTACCTACGCTGTAAGACGTCTGGATACGGATTCGCTTCTCTGTCGCTAACATGATTTCCCTTCAACTTTAGATTGACTACATCAATAATGCAGGCGCCTTCTTCTCCGAGTTCCTGGGGACCTTCCTCCTGGTGCTAATGATCCTTGCGACTACCGACCCGCGTAACGGGCCCCCGCCCGCTGGTCTTCTTCCCATTGTGCTGTTTCTCACCCTCTTCGCCTTGGGTGTCTGTTTTGGATCGCAGACTGGTACGACCCACCCCCAAACTCTACAGAGCATTGTCTGAGCTTTCACTCGGATGTTAGGTTTTGCCGTTAACCCAGCCGGGATTTGGGTCCGCGTATACTGACCTCGATCGCTGGATGGGGAGGCCAAGTTTATTCATTCAGAAAGTTAGTCATACCAAACTCTTCGCCAACGTCATTTCAATACTGATGTGGCCCGTTCACAGCCAATACTGGATCTGGTGTCCGGTGATGGCACCGTTTTTGGGCGCTCAGGCAGCCGCCATTATGTACGACAGTTTCATCTACCAAAGTGAAGACAGTCCGATGACCCGTCTTTTCTACTCGTGAGCAAAGCCTTCATTTATCACACGGATGTATGGCTGACCATATATAGGAGGCGGCGCAATAGTAGGTCGAAGGCTGGAAATGAAAGCTCAAACCATGTCTAGTCTTCGTTTGTGTATGCATGGACTGTTTGTATAATTTGTTACACGTTGTTCTGTTGCTCAGCCTAGTTTTCTTGTACAACTTTGACCAATGTTAGCCACGATGGTACAAATCTATCGTATATATTATATGTGTGGCGCGCGATATAAATACAAACAGGTAGGCATAATGGGAGCATATATGTAGGAGTTTTGTACAAATGCAGGTAGAAATAAAGATAACAACAATCCATGGGTATAAGTTCAAGAGCTGGCAACACTATCATAAAAGTTGAGAGGTGACAAGATTTTCCCGTAAAACACCATCGCGTACTGAAAAGGCGAGAGTTAGCTATCGAAGGAGAGAGAGAAACGGAATGGAGCTCACCAGATTCTAGAGTTTTGGCGGTTGCTTGAGTGTCGGTTACAGTCGTCGGATATATATATGCATGTCGTTCTATCGGGGACAATTTTCGCTGCATGTCCTTGAATTTTTCTCGCAGGTCTGTAAACGAATGAGCGGGGGTTCCAGAGCTGCCGAAAACAGCAAGAAGCTTACATTTTACAACATTCATGACATCGTTTGGCCGATCGCCGTAGCTGGGCAGATACTTTTTTACTTTGACGCCCCGCTTCAGCTTGCGCTTTAGCAGGTCACATTTGTTCATGAAAAGGATGAGCTGCGTCTTCGCCAAGAGCTTCGACGAGCATATCGACTGCCACAGGATCGTCGAGTCCTCCAAACGGTTGACAGAAGCGTCTTCTTCTAGCCGTTCGTCAAAGCAAGACACCGGACAGAGGAAAATTATCGCGTGAGTGTTTTCGAAGAACGGGAGCCACGCGGCACGCTACGTTTCGTAACAGAGATGAGAACGTGAAAAAATACTGACGAAAGGACATACAGTGGTACGGCAGCCCCCAACGTCGTAGATACGCCATTCCCAAGCACCGTCCAAACGGGGGGCATCTATTGGGCCAGTCTTGAATCGAATCTGATATTCTTGGATGCCGACTGTGCGTAGGCCTGTAGGCAGTCATGCATATCAGAAGAAGCACATGCGTGGAGAAATTCTTACGAGCTCGAACGATATCATCGTCAGTCACAGCATAGTCCCGGGTAGCGATTCGGTCCAACTCGTTCAAAAAGCTAGAACATGAGAATTGGAGAATGTGAATGAGGAAGCAAGTCAAAGAGCTTACAAGCCTGCGGAATCGGGGAGACGCATCTTGCGCCTCTCCAGCGCCGTCTGGACTGTCCGGTCCGTCCAGAGTGCTTTCATCTCGTTCTGCAGACCAGCCAAGGTCATGGTCACAGAGTCCATGGATCTGCATTCAGCTTCCTTGTCAACAACTTCGCCCCATGACCGCACTGCGAATTCGCCGAGAGTCCGTCTTCTCACGTTGGGATTCGTGATGGGAGTGTCGAATGGGGTGGCGGCCAAGGGTAGTGAGGGCTGGATGGGTTCCGCGCCGGAACCAAGCTGACGCTTGAGATCCGCGTCTATACCGCGCAGCGGCGCGAGCTTTATCATGAGTAGCTGATGGCGGTCGCTCCAGCGGAGCGCCCCGCGGTCCATTTCGTCGACTTTGGTGGTTTCCGAGTCGTCGTCGAGAAGGTCCTCGATGTCGTACGGAACATCCCCGCTCATTTCAGCTTCTAGGACACCGAGGATGGTGACAATCGAGCGGACAACGTTGAGTTGGACGACGGCACGCCAGCCAGAGCGTTCCCGTTCCCATGCTGTGGGTGCATAGCGCATGCGAAAGTCTGGCGATGCATGTTAGGTTGCATTCAATCAGCCGCAGCAAAAAAAATTACTCTTTAGCGTCGTGGATTTTCCTGCCGATCCTGTTCAATAACCGGGCGTTGGCGCGAAGCAACAAGGACGTACCGCTCTCCGCCTGGCCCAGCAGCAGCAACTTGACAATGCTCCGCTCTTTTCTTTGTACATTTCTCGCGTGCTTGATGTCCTCGTCGATAGCGTCGCTGACCCGCTGTGCGTCGGCCTCGCGTTTCATCCTGGCAGTCATCTGGGCGGGCGTCTCGTTCGGTGGGGGCTGCATGAGCTCGTAGAAGGGGTCGGTCTCAGGCGGATGGAACACCATGGCGGGCCAGTTAACAGAGGCAGGAGGAAAGGAACGTTGACATATATACACTGGTGATGGTTAAGTATCCTGACAGATTTTTGATAGAGCCCGAGGACCACATGTCTCTGTCCCACTATTGGTTCGTTTCCCCAATGATCGAACCCGGTTCGGTTCGCCGCCCTGTGATCGCTTCGTGGCATTTTCCTAAAGCCTCCTCTTTGTAGAAGGAACGAATTATCTTCCTTCATCTCATCGAGTCTGAGTAACGAGACTACCATTCTCTATCGTTGGCGCCCTTTGAGAAAAACCATCAAGGCCAGGAATTTGTTTGGTGTACTTCCGGTGGTTTGTAATCCAAGGGAGCTCGTCGTCTCGAGTTTCTGCTTCAGATTTGAGAGTATGTCAAGGACCAGCTGTTATTGCCCTTCGGGATATCTACCATCATTCGTAGACATACGAACATCTAAGGAGCGGTATGACCTCGGGCTATGGAAAACTGCATTGCCATCGCAATGTCTGTCCCATCAATTGAACCTGTACGCCCAACCTTCCAGTCTTGATCGTCGACGTTAAATATCGTCCAGGAGCTCACGCAAACAATGTTTAGGTACCCCCGACGAAAGCACCTCCTGCCAAGATCTCTCCACAGGTTGGTTCCCTGCACACACTAGCATCAACAGTCCGTGCGCTCGCATGCAGGGGTAACGCCACATTTACCACGGAACGATTAAGCATCTCGCATCAAGGCCGTTCTACCTAAACTCTTCAGGGCGATGGCCATCATCAACATGGTACGTATGTACCGGCTGAATTTGCACGAGTCATTATTATTGACGCTGAGGTGTTCAACCAGGTTCGCTGCCAGTCCAGTGACGGTCCTGCACATTTGAAAAACAATCGTCATCTCCTAACTTCAAGGCTCGAAACCGCAGGCGAACCATACCCCTTCCAAGCGTGGAGACATGAAAAACTCTTCTAGCAGAATCTAAACGTGGAGTGCACTGAAGAGGTCCATCAACTTCGCCTGTTGATGTCCGATTCCGTTCATGACCGCACCGTCCCATCCGTTTTCTAAGGCCTATGTAAGCGCCCGAGATACAAGAATAACCTTGCCATGCGAGCCTGAGCTCAGGTATTCAACAACCGCATGTCAGCTAATTCAAGCTCGGCGAGTGTAGTGCGCCCGAGCCCAGGGAAGATTCGCCAGCCTAAAATCCCTCAGTAAAAAGAAGTCGTCTAGACGAGTGTGTGACTGTCGGACCTCATCCGAGTCAACATCCCTCACGGACAGTAGCACGTCACAGGCGTTTCCGCTAAGCAACTGTCGAAGGAGACACAGGTGGCATTATCCATGGCAGTAAGATTTTACCTGCCACCGTGGCAGTAGGCATGCAGGTAGCTGGCACTACATGATCGTAGCATGGCGCCGGTGGCCGTAGCTCTACCGGCCACCTGCTAGATAAGCTCTTTAATGAAATTGGCATGATGATGCCGCGATGTCTTAAACATGTGTTAATCACGCTTCCTTTCATAATGTGTTCTCTTTCATATCATGTTTCAACATTATGCCTTGCTTTCATATCCTTTCTTCATTGTCGTTGAAAAGTGCCAGAGATGTTGGCCTGAGCGGAATATGATCGCAAAGGGAGAGAAAAGTCTGTCTTACTAAGCCGGGGTTATCTTGGGATGGCAGATAACCCCCGCTTAGTAAGGATTTAAAGTCCTGCTTAGTAAGCACATTCTTATCTCCAGATCTCACTACCGCAATCTGCAACTATGATGGTGCAAAGAACACCATTGAGTGCTGCAGATGCACATTCCTTAGGCAGATCGGCAATCTGGATGCGGATCAACTTTCAAGCAAGTCGCTAGGATATTGGCGCAAGGCTACAAGCAAATGGCGACTGGCTTCAAGATGCTGGCTATACCCTTGCACCATTGTATCCAACTTGGGAATGGGGATCTTTAAGGAGTTGGGCGGCATCACTAGTAAATCGCACGGATGTCCCATGCGTGATTGAGTTTGAACGTGCACCCTTACCCCGGTTGGTCCACACTCACCCTACAGGACCAGGCAGGTACCCGGGGTAGCCTGCAGTATTCACCCTTGAGCTGATGAGTGTGCGAGCCACCCTCAGCCTGTGCGCCCAACGACACTCCATGAATGCTGTGTCCGAAGTTGACAGCCCACTAGAGTACCAACTGACCTCACAAGTACCCATGTCAACTCAGTATATGTTTTTATGCCTGTTGGCAACCCCCGAGCCATTGCACAGGGGCTACTAGCGTGCATGTGAGTGTGATGCTAAGGAGGATATCAAGTGTGATATCAAGATCAGGAGAGCGAGGAGATATGACGAGGAGATGCGACAAAGAGTGAGAAGATGGCATAACAGAGAGTGAGGAGATGATTAAAGGAATAGAAATGAGTATAAACTATTTGGATCTTATAAATAAGCAAGTAGAAAGAAAATATACACTATTGAATGCATTCAGCTTGCAAAACCGCATTATCTCATCATTGTCATGCCGGGTTGTCATTTCTAGGTGAATTCAGTGCTTGGCACCGACACCCGCTGTTGAGAAGCATAGCAGCCTCATGCGGCCTCATGTAACAAAAATATGAAACATGTAAACAACGTGTATTTAGCACAGGCCACATTGCAAGGCCCATCACCGGCAGATAAAGAATATCTTTCTAAGCTGATCACCGAAGACTTTCCATACAAGGCTCTTCCGGGGCTGAAACTGATCATTTACTCCAACCCAGCTCCAGCCTTACTGCCACGGTGGCAGGTAAAATTTACTGCCATGGGTAATGCCACCTGTGAGAGGAACCGGCGAACCGCCACAAACACGGTCTCGTGATCATTTCAAATACCACATAGCGGATGCTGTTCTACGTCACAATTTCACTCGTAGGTACAAATTTGGAATACAACACACGCGTTCAAATAGTCTCCAGACTAATAACGACCTTTCCAACGTGTGCCTGCGAGTGCAAATACTCATACGCCTTGATAGTCTCCGCGAATGCGAAGACTTTGTCAATAATCGGACGCGTCTCTTCTGGGTTTTCCTTGATCAGCCGGTTCATGTCTTGGAATCTGGAAAGACGGAGAATTCAGACTTGTCTAGACAGCCCGGAAATGGAGAGGGCTCACAGAGCGACAGAGCCGATATGAATTCCACGAAGGTTGATAGACTTTCCGATGCTCAGAGGGATCGTTCGATCCGTACTTGAGGGCTAAGCACGCATGATTCTAGTGTGAACACTCTTCTGCATTTCAGTTGCTTACCTTGGCGATAACACCGATGATATGGACGTAGCCGCCATATCTAACTGAGAGCATCGAACGCTCCAACGTTCCTGTGCCTCCAATCTACGCCAAGTCAGAAGAGGACAGTATACAACATACTGGCATGCGCACCTCAAGAACATGATCAACACCACGCCCCTCAGTGATTCTCAAAACCTCCGTCTCCCACGCCGGAGTCTTGGAATAATTGATGAGGTGCTTCGCTCCGTACTTCGCAGCAAGCTTCAATTTCTCATCGGACGAGGACGTGGCGATGACAGTCGCGCCAGAAGCGGCAGCGAACTGTAACCCGAACCTGTTGGAAGCACAGTAAGACTACAGTCTAACTGAACTTGGGAGACTCGAAAGGACGTACATGGAGGTACCTCCAGTACCAAGAACGAGAACCGTATCCCCAGCCTTGACAGGTCGCGGTCCCATGAGCGCATTGTACGCTGTGAGCGCCGCGCACGGAAGAGTAGACGCTTCCTCGTAAGACAGATGCGCGGGGATTGCAACGAGTGACTAGTAAAAACCCGGCCAAAAGTTGAGTTAACAGGCGGAATGGACGACTGAAAACTCACGTAAGGCTTGAAACTCTTATACTGCGTCAACACCCCATGCGCCAGGCCTCCAAGTTCCGACTGCGCGATCGCCGGCGTCGAATCGCCATGCAGATGCTCGGGACTAAAGTTGGCGCAGACGCGGTCGCCGACTTGCCACTGAGTCACGTCTGAGCCTAGGGCGATAACTTCGCCTGCCATGTCGGAGCATGGGACGACTTGGGGTTGCAGTCTGCGGTGCAAAGTCAGTTGGGGGTGGTCTGGTATTTTGAAGAGAGACTAGGAGAACGCACATAGCGCTTGGATCATAGAGATTGCAAGCTACCATGATGTCGCGGTACTGGAGGGCTGCAAGTCAGAGGCTAGAGACGATGAGGGTGAGATAACGTACTTGGAGAGAGACAGCGTGGATCTTGACAAGGACTTCTCCAGCTTTGGGAGGTGGGAGAGGGGCGGTCCTTTCCTCCAAGTTATTGTACGAGCCGGCCTGTGGGATTCGATTCGTCGTACGTCAATCAGAACTTGGATGAAGTGCGCGTACCTTCTTCAAGTAGAATTCACGAGTAGACGTGGGGATAGACATGGTTAGTGAAAGCTGATTGAACTCTGGATGGGTTGGAAGGATGGTTGGCAGTCAACAGACACCTCGACGTTACGCTTTATACGGCCGCGACCTTGATGCCATTTTGGCCATTAATAACCAGGACTCGCTACCTAGTGTAGATAGAGATCTTCTAGCGCCATTTGTGATCGCACGTTAATGCCAGCACGGTCGTTCGCCCACCTCGGAGAGCAGAAACAAGTCGCTCGCAAGAACAAGTGACAAATGCGCTCAGCAAGCGTGGCAAATAAACATTCTTCATAAGACATGTTATGCTCAAAAGTCTAAGCGTGAAATGAGTCAGCATTGAAGTCGAAGAATCATGACAACAGCCGTACTTACTACTTGGGGAGGTGAATAAACGCTCTGAGTAACCGCTGAGTAAACCTGAGGATTATTCACCAGTGGCTGTGCTCACACTTTGTCTTCGTTAGTGGCCAACGACTCTATTGCGACCCTATGTCTACTAAGTATAAGCAAGGGTCCATCAGCCTGCATGCATGTTGGTCAAATGCACAACGCGTTCATTCGTCACTGTACCGAGAATGATGTCACCCAGATTTGACTCAACGTCGCGCTGGCTCTTCAACGTAGCTCGAAAACCTAGCCTCCTTTAGAACAGGAGCGAGACTCGAGATCTTTAACATTCTGTAAGGTTAAAGCTGGTGGTGTAGCGGTAGAGGAAGGTGAGGGAACTTAGCAGGCATTGCGGCGTAGATAGCATTTTTACTTGCAAAAGAATGCAGAGTCATTGTACGTAAGTGGCGCTAGCAAATAGCTAAGACGCCGCTTCGAGGGAGGCGCATGGAACATAATGGAAGGTCCGCGCGAGTAAAGAGTACTGGGAGACAACAGCAAGTGGAGCATTAGCGGTGTTTGTTTGAGCCAATGCGGACGAGGAGGCGCCATGGAATTACAGCTATGAGAAAGACCCAGAAAACGAGTGTAAGCTGCGGCCCGCTTGCGAGGAAGACTCATACGCTGACTCAGCACAAATATGGTGCTAAAGAGCGTGAAATCTAAAACTCCCAAAGTGCATAATCATACCTGCAAAAGACCCACAAAAAATGTACAAATTTTGCCCTGCTTACCCCTCCATCAACGCCCGAATCTCCTCCACAACCTGCCTCGCCTCATCCCTCTCCCTCAGCACATCCAACAAATACGCCTCCAACATCACCACCCTCAACCGCATCGCACAGTTCTCACTGCACCCCTCCCCATCCGACGCCGGAATGACCACAGCCTCCCGACTAAACACACTTTCCGCATCGGGCCCGCCCACCTCTGGCACCTCCTTCAACGCGTCTGATATCTTCAGCTTTTGCTCCAGTTCCACGAAATGTTTACTGTGCAAAGACAGCAAAGACGAGTACCCAGAATCGGAGGCAGAAGAATACTCAGAGGACGTCGACGTACGCGAGCCGGGGTTGGCGACACGTAGTAGCGGAGGAGAAGCGGGCAAGTCATCTGCTGGAGACGAGTATGGTAGAGTCTCGTTGAGGAGCTTATCTCCTGGTGCGGTTGTTGCAACAGAAAAAATACTCGCAGCTCTGAATTGTTCTTGTCGCGTTGACCCAATTGACTGACGACCTAATGTTCGGTGAATCAGCTATCACAGCCATTGAGTGAGTCCTACTCACCTATCTCTGAATGATTAAGATCATACGGCGATGGCAATGGCAGCTCTAAACTGTCCGCTCTAACCGGTAATGGACTTGTCGTGAACAGCACCGAGTCGCCAACTGGTTCATCCCAATCCAAATCAAACAAGCCTCTCACGACTCCAGTCCAATTTCTGATGAACCACACCATTAGTTCCGACCCCTTTGCTCGCCCGAACAGCCATCCGCCAAACGCATCCCCGAGGTCGGCCTCAATACCTGCCTTGGTTTGGTTTACCTGACTCAAGAACGCCAACAGGTACACAAAGACAGACAGATTCGCAGACGGTAGCAGCCGCAGAATTCGTTGGACAGCGTCGACATTTTGCAAGAGAGAGCAGCAGTGCGCGAGAGCGTCGACGATGCCTTTAGGGTAGACGATCGGTTCCGGAAGGCGCGAAAGGAAGCTCGAGAGAACAGCAAACACGTCGCTTTCGGATTCTCGAAAGAGTGAGGTGGTGCAGCCAAAGTGAGGCAGGGTATTGAAGGTTTGCACGAGAGAAGCAACGCGGGTAGGAGAAGAACGTGCAGGTGATGGTGGAGCCTTGAGGGCTTTAGAAATGTAGCCGTTAGCTAAACTAACGGGGACGAAGATAATGGGCTTACCGCGATAGAGTTCTTCGACGCAAGAGTAAACGACGATAGGTAATTCATGTTCGAGTCCGCCAAGAATTGTCACTGTAGAAGCGTACACGGCCACTTGTCGTAAAGGAGCACCAAATACATCTATCCAACGTAAACACTCGGAGTAGATAAAGTGGACGGCGACTCAACTATGGATGTCCTCGACCGAATTTTTCCTTTTCGCACCCCGCTCCTCGCGCTCCATCAATTCCCGCTCGTGTAACGCAACAAGATCGTCCAGATCCAAGAAAGGTTGTACTTGTCGAAACTCTTGTCCAAGACACCTGCGCAGATGGCGCATCAAGAGATTCGGATCAGGTTTTACGAGAGAACGCGGTTTGTGTTTGAGCTGCTCGCAAATCGACGTTGACACAGACGTCGGGAATCGCGCAGGTCCAGCATTTGGAGGAGGCGGAATGGGTGAAGGGCGTCGAGACTGGGGTTTCGGAATTCTAGACGGACGTGGCTCGTCGTCCACTTCGCGTATTGATTTGGGAATCCTAGACGCTGCAGAAAGGGCGACCTTTGCGGCCATATGATTAGGAAGCGATGCTGAGCGGTTTCTTGTGTTGAAATCTGTAGGCGGTCGAAGGGCGCTGGGCGGAGGTACACCCGTGCTGGGGCTCTGACGTGACTGCTTGACATTCTGCGTGTACGGATAGGCGTGTATGGGTCGTTATTGTTGGATACTCGTTTAGAAGACATGGCAGTTGAAAGAGAGGCGTGAATAGAATACAAGTGTGGTGAGAAAGCTCAAGTTACGTCGGAGACTCGGAGTATCCATTTTTGTCAGTCACATGACTGTGGGCTGCTGATCGTCGATCAGTCTCTTTATCCCAGTCAATGAAACAACCAAAGCTAAACAGGTCTCTTCCACCTCTGCTTAGCCGTGATGGGGATTTCACATTCATCGTATGCCTCTCTGATCCCTACCTGAACTGCGCCGTACTCACATGTATCATTCGTTAGTGTCCGCCCGCTTAGGCTTCCGTCGTCGGTTGATGCGTTGACCGATGAACAAATCTTAGCTATGATTGACGCAGCACGGAAAGGTTCCTCTACCGCGCTCGGGATTACTGATGAGCACACAAGCTGGTCAGGCCCCACCGCCTGGAGAATCACCCCAGACACCGTGGTAAAAAGGGCCCCCGCGCACGAAGCATACATCATGACATATGTCGCTTCGCATTCCTCCGTACGCGTTCCGCAAGTACGCCGCCTCATTCCCATATCCCCAGAATCATCTCGCTTTTGGCTCGTGATGGACTATGTGGACGGCGACATGCTCGAGGCTGCCTGGCCACGGATGCGCTGGTGGAAACGGCTGTCGACTGCGTGGAGGCTACGCAGATGCCTTCGAGAACTGCATCAGATCCCTCTTCCCAGTCCCGACGTGCCAGGCCCATTTGACGCCACAGGCGAGGCCTTGCCTTGCAGTGGACATTACTTTACCGAGTCCGGTGGGGGACCCTTTGAGTCCTATCGCGCTATGGCAGACTGGTTCGACCACCTCCGCTATGCCGTTCTCGTTCGCCGGCACAGGCGCTGCGGGAGGTTGGAGCCCCATCTTTACCCGACATTCGACGCTACCCGGCCACTTGTCCTTTCTCACATGGATCTTAACATGCGCAACATCATGGTGGACGGAAGAGGCGAGGTGTGGTTGGTCGATTGGGGCATGGCAGGCGCATTCCCGCCCTGGTTCGAGTACGCCAACTTGGTGCTGTTTTCAAGAGCCGCCATACCATCACGCCGCTTGTCGAAATCGTGGATGTTTTTTGCGCGGTACGTGGCTGGAGACTATCGCTGGCACGAAGAGCAGTATCTTCACCGTATAGAGTCTGCTTTTGACGGGTCATGGAACCCATGTCGTGTGTCGAGGGGATATTTTGATCGGCTGGGTCTGAGCATCGAATATCGACCACAACGTTGAGGTATGAACTAGCAGTCATACATACGGCCTTCTGCTACTGTGTTACTTGGTTCGTTTTCGTTCGTGTCACTGTGGCCTTTACACGGCCATTCTACTTCCGAATCGCTGATCCCTTATTATCTGTACAATCTGTGTCGCTCAACTCAGTAACACCCACTAGCCCCTCAGCTTCTTGCTCATACAGTCTACCTTCCAGCATATCCCAGCTATGAGTCCTGCTGCTCGCACCGAAATGGACGGAAACCTTCCGCTCTGGAGCACTAAGGAGCACGGTGGGTGTTTTTGTTCGACCAAGCTCGTGTGTATCTCATACTAGTTCCTACAGCGGAAACGACGGAAGTCTACGTTCCGGTTGATGAGCCCAACAAGACTGTCTCCCATGTCCACGCATCGATGGAGGACATGCAGTTGAAGGGAGAGGACTCCTCCGTTATGCTCAACTCCAGTGGAGCCGAATGTGCTGACGGAATAACAACTCTCAGAATCATTTTTTACCCATATCCGTTCTCGAGCAAGCTCGCTGTGCACACAATCACAATGTGTCAGGAGTTCACCATTTATCAAGCGATGACGGCCTTGCTCAACAGGAATTGTGATCGCTACCGCTTGGATGTAGAGTCCGGCAGCGGCTGTCGGATGCGGTGCTGCAAGACTTCCCGGAGTACGGTTGGGTAGAAGCTGGAGCGGCTGCAGCCGCGGTGGAGCATCTCACGAGCTTGCTCAAAGAACAGTATCCGGATGTTGACGTCCCTACGCCTGCCCCGCGCGGCCAGTTCTTCTAAATATCCAATATTGTGTCCATAAACGTGTATTACATCTGGAGGTGACCATGAATACTCGTATGCATATTGTGTAGTTGTAAATATCATTGTTGGTGACAGTCGATGGTCGAGCTCAAATGAAATACATACTAAACGTGTGGACAGGTTAGGTTGACTTGGAATATTCAACACTTCTGGAAGTAAAATCTCGCAAGGACCCAAGAACAAAAAAGTCTGCCTCGTCATCGTGATTAGTTCGGTCAACTGCGACCTTGCCAGTATTTTTCTTCACAATTCCTGTTGAACCTAGGGGGGGGGAAGATATAAACTTGGGGAATGTGAGGTTCTTGCTCACCGACAACTATACACAGATCCGCCCGTTCGACGAGAGACGCCATGATATCCGAGTCCTGTATGCGGTGCGGCTTTTCGCCAAACCAGACCACACCTCTCCATCTCGCAGGCACAGCGTGGTGCGACGCGCCGACCTGACAGCTTTATCGTCTCGCGGTCATGCGCTGTGTCAAAGAGGCGGCCGTGCATCTCCGAAAAGAGAAAGCTGTCTAGTGGTCTGCGGTTTCGGGAAAAGCGGAGAGAACATCCGAGTTGTATGCGCCGATGTTTGCGTGAGTTGGACATTGGGCGTAGACTCGATGCCAGTCGCGATTAGATCGTTGCTGCCACGCTGGTGTCCTCGTCCCCTCAAAATACCGGCGTCGAGCGGCTTACATTGGGCGCGACCTTTTGTCGCAATGGCGGCGTTATTAATATTAGGCCGTGCGGCCTCCTAAAAACGACGTGAGTCACATGACTGCGGGCTGCCTGATCGGCGATCAGAGTGCATGTTGGCTGCAGACCTCATTACCCAGTTGAACCAAAGCTTAGAAGTGGACCGTATCCTGACTGGTCTCTTCCACCTCTGTTTAGCGTGATGGGGATTTCCTATTCATCGTATGCCTCTCTTATCCCTACCTGGCCGGTGCTGTACTGACGTGTATCAATCGTTAGCGCGCGCGCGCTTCCGTCGTCGGTTGATGTGTTGACCGATGAAGAACTCCTAGTTATGATTGACGCAGCACGGAAAGACTCCTCTGCCGCGCTCGGGATTACTGATGAGCACACAAGTTGGTCAGGCCCCACCGCCTGGAGAATCACCCCAGACGCCGTGGTAAAAAGGGCCCCCGCGCACGAAGCATACATCATGACATACGTCGCCTCGCATTCCTCCGTACGCGTTCCGCAAGTACGCCGCCTCATTCCTATGTCCCCGGAAGAATCTATTTACTTTTGGCTCGTGATGGACTATGTGGACGGCGACGTGCTCGAGGCTGCCTGGCCACGGATGAGCTGGTGGAAACGGCTGTGGACCGTGTGGAGGCTACGTAGAAGCCTTCAAGAACTACATCAGATACCTCTTCCTAACCCTGACGTGCCAGGCCCGTTTGACGCCACAGGCGAGGCCTTGCCTTGCAGTGGGCGTTACTTTACAGAACTCGGTGCGGGACCCTTTGAGTCCTATCGCGCTATGGCAGACTGGTTCGACCACCTCCGCTATGCCGTTCTCGTTCGCCGGCACAGGCGCTGCGGGAGGTTGGAGCCCCATCTTTACCCGACATTCGACGCTACCCAGCCACTTGTCCTTTGTCACATGGATCTCAACATGCGCAACATTATGGTGGATGGAAGAGGTGAGGCGTGGTTGGTCGATTGGGGCATGGCAGGCGCATTCCCGCCCTGGTTCGAGTACTCCAACTTGGTACTGTTTTCAAGAGCTGCCATACTATCACGCCGCTTGCCGAAATCGTGGATGTTTTTTGCGCGGTTCGTGGCTGGAGACTATCGCTGGCACGAAGAGCAGTATCTTCACCGTATAGAGTCTGCTTTCGACGGGTCATGGGATGCGCCTAATGTGTCGAAAGGATATTTTGATCGGCTGGGTCTGAGCATCGAATATCGATGACAACGTTCAAGTATGTAGCAGTCATACATACGGCCTTCTGCTACTGTGCGTTCAAACCAATCACTGAATTTAATGTTACTCGTTAGTTGAATTTGAGCTGATTATTCGTTATTACAGGTTCTACGGAAACACAATACCTTGTTTCCGATTCGTCACTCGCACATTACGGCAAGATACCGCCGCATGCTAGACGCAGTTGCTTCCCCGTCCTTGTTGTGTGTTGACAGGATACCACGCCAACCTTTTTTCTGGCAAGATACCTCTTCCGTATTGCTTAGGCTGCATGCTACATCTTCTTCTTCTGATCGCAGGCTTCCCTCGTCTCCCTTAGGCAGGCTCGACACCTTGATCTATATCTTTTAAAACCCGCTCGGTACTTACTCCTACACTCGAAAGGAAAGTAAAATTACTCGGCTCGGTCCCATCAGGAACGCCGGCTAGATACATTGACAGGATCAGGATGTGCTGATGTAGGCCCTAATCTACGCCACACTCCCGCCGTGCATCTACTGCTCACAGGACTATCTCCGTCAAGCTCACCGTCAATACGGGGTGGAACGAAGGACCTGCAAAAAGCGAACCACGCTGATGTTGGCCATCAATATTCACAGATGGTGCCGCACTTTTTTGGCTACGATCCTTGATCAAGTCTTGTCCTTATTGCCATATGAGCTCACGTTGGAGACGGTGAGGCATTTCGAATCATCGAGAGAGTACGTGACGGTCGAAACTGTTACTCAAAGTTACATTGCCCTTGTACCATAAGTAGCCTGTTCCTGAGGGGGTCTGCTCTGGCCATATAAAGGCCAGCTTCGAATCACTGATCTCTTATCACTAGCCTTGTTTGTCCCCAGCTTCTTCCTCATACAGTCTACCTTCCAGCATATCCCACAATCTATGAGCACTGCTGCCGACCGCGACACTGTCCGAAACCTTCCGCTGTGGAGGACTGAAGAGCACGGTGGGTGTTTTTGTCCGACCAAGTTCATGTGTATCTCATACTAGTTCCTACAGCCGACACGACGAAAGTCAAAGTTCCGGTTAATCAGCTCAATAAGACCGTCTCCCATATCCATGTCCACGCGTCACGCGCAGTGATAGATGACAAGGAGACGGGGGAACGGACGCATCTTGCCCACTTCCGCCTTTACTTGCAGTTGAAGGGAGAGGATTCCTCCGTTATGCTCAACTCCAGTGGAGCTGACCGTGAGGACTGGATAGTAACGACACTCCACATCGTTTATTATCCATATCCATTCTCCACCTCAGAGAACAAGCTCGTCGTGCACACAATTCCAGTGCATCGAGAGTTTACCGTCCATGAAGCGATTGTGGCGTTGCTTGCAAGAAATCGTGACCGCTACCGTTTGGAGCCACAGTCGGGCAGCGGCTGTCGGCATTGGTGTAAAGTGGTCCTGCAAGACTTTGGGGAGTACGATTGGGTGGATGCTGCAGCTGCAGCCACGGTGGAGCATGCCACCAGCTCGATCAAAGAACAGTATCCGGATGTTGACGTCCCTACGCCTGCCCCGCGCGGCGTGTTCTTCTAAGTATCCGATATCGTGTCCATAAATGTATTATTACACCTGTATGAAACCGTGAATACTTGTATGCATATTGTTGAGGAATGAGCTGGCTGTGGCGCCGGTGTTCGGCATCGCGTGCCGGTTTCTGTTATTCACCCTCAGCCGTTCTTCGTCGACGTCTGACGGTAAGCTCTTATGATCCTTCTTACTTGCAGCTTATTTACTGACAATACCTGTAGTGTACTGACTTTACATGTTCTTTCTACACATTGTGTAGTTGTAAATACTTATCATTGTTGGTGACAGCTTCCTGATATTACGTTTCAACCATACTTACAGCTATCCTAACCTGCCTCTACCTTCCATATACACAAACTTGGAACTCGCTAATGGACGCAAAGACTCCTCCCTCAGCTGATGCAGCCGCGCTCTCCGTCGCGCCAAGCACATTCTCGTTCTGTCGGGAGCTGGGTTGTCTGCTGCATCTGGTCCGTCAACATCTTGAGCCCGTTGAATATAGAAATAAATCCACTTAGTACATACGCGTCTATATTGAAGGTATACCAACCTTTCGAGACGCCGGGGGACTGTGGCGCAAACGCCGCACCGCATACAGCAGATCATGGCTCTCGCCGAACGGGCGGATTTGTGTATAGTTGTCGGGAGGTGAGCAGCTCACATTAAAGTTGATATTCCCTAGGTTCAGCCGCGTCAGATTGCAGGAATTGTAAGAAAAAGCTGGAAGGTCGCAGTCTTCCGAAAGAAACTTGTTCTGTCTTGCGAGAACGTGAATACCAATATAATTCAACGCGACAGTATGTATAGCACCTGTAATTCATGTTCAGTGCTGCTCAGATTATTTGCGCAGATTCAGACAAGAAGCGTTACCATGGCTACAAATCTGCGAGTAGTAGCATTACGTATCTGTCGAATCAATTTTTACCATGGCAACTGAGAGAGAGAGAGTGAACAACTCTTCCCTAGTACTTAAATTCCAGCCTCCCAAAAGCGATAATCAACTATGCATCTTCTCCAACGGCTCAATAACCTGGCCCATCTTCTTCGCCACACGTCCCCTCGTCCCCCTCTGAAAGCCCACCCTTGTATTCCACTCCCTCCCCACCGCGCCCGCCATCCTCCCCTCATACTGCGCCTTGCTCGTATACGGATACGGCAGATCCCTGACCGTATACCTTTCCACAAACTTTTTATCCACCCTCTGCGAAATGATCACATGCGCCTTGCCCGCGTCGCTCCGCGCCTCGGGCGCTATCCCCTTCACGTGCTTGGCGTACTTTGGTTGGGTTTTGCAGGCGCGGTCACACCAGGCCCCGACCACGCGCCCCAGCCGGGCAGCGTGGTGTCGATGACCTTTGGCTTGTCCCCGTCGACCTCGGCCTGCTTGCGCTCCGCAAACTCGCGCACGACGTCGTCCCCGCGAACGCCTGCTTGACGAGATGGCGCTGCCTGAATGCCTTGGTGCTATCCCCCTGCATGAGCTTCCCCGTCAATCTCCATTTCCTCCTCCTCCTCTTGTGCGGATTTGGAATTTCGAGAGCTTATAAGCAGCTTTGTCGGAAGAGCGGCTGTTCTTGTCGACGACGACTTTGGGTTTGGTGCTCTTTTTGACGGGGCAGAGGCGGAGGAAGCGAGCCATGGGTTGGACGTGTCGGGGCCTTGGAGACGTCTCGGGGGCCTTGGCAGACGTCTCAGGAGTCTTGTTGAACGCGTCGACGGCCTTGGACGTCTCCGGGCGGAATACCATCCTCCCCCCTCCACCCGTCCTCTCCACCACCGGCGCACCATCCAACTCGCGATTCAAACCCTCCACCTCGTCCTGAGCTGCCTTTTCCCTCCTCTTCATCGCGTCCTGCATAAACTTGATGCCCAAGACACCCTTGCCCTCAACCTCCTCCTCCTCCTCTCCGCGTAGCTGCTGCAGCTCCTCATACGGATCCTGCTCTTCCTCCTCATCATCTGCATCCCCCCGTATCTTTCTCCTCGACCTCTCCCCCCTCTCCAACATCTCCTCGATCTGTTTGCGACTCCCCTCCCCTTCATCATCCTCATAATGCGCCGCCCTCGCCAACTTGGCCGTATTCTTATGCCTCAACGTAGCCCTCTCCATCGCCCTCGCCTTATCCCCATCCTCCCCTCCCCCTCCTCATCCTCCTCTTCCCCCGCTTTCCGATGATGCCTGCGATAAAGCTTACTCTTAATCCTCTTCACCCTCTTCATCTTCTTCTCCGCCCTAAACATCAACTCCCTCCTCTCCCTCAACTCCCTTCTCCGCTCCCGCACCTCATCAACCGTAAGCCCCTCCCCCCTCCCCAGTACCTCCTCCGTCCTACTCACATCCTCATCCCTTAGGCCGCCCTTCCTCAGCAAGGCATCAACGGAGCTCTCCAGCTCCGTGCGCGGCGCAAACGAAGCCGAGAGCGCGGCAGTGCTCGTGGCGGCCTCGGGCGCGGCAGGCTGCAGCGGGAACGAAAGGTACTCGGCATCCTGGACGCGGCGCATGACGGCAGACCACTTGTCCACCTCGGCTTTCGTGGCGGTGTATGCCGCCTCGCGGTCCACGCGCTCTTGGGCGCGGAGCTGGAGTGGGGCGGAGAGGGGGGCGGCGGTGGGTTTGAATTTGGGGAGGGAGAGGTCCAGGAGGTCGTCGAGTTGGAGTTTGGTGGAAGAGGAGGAGGAGGCGGCGAAGAAGGGGTTTTCGGGGCCGGCGGGTTGTTCTTTGAGGACGCGCCGGCGTTTGGGGTCTGGCGCGGGGGCGTCTTCTGGTTTGCGTTTTGGGGCTGTAGGGAGGGACGAGACGAAGGATGTTAGCGCGTCGAGGTCGCCATCTTCGTCTTCGCTGCCGCTGTCGTCCTTGGCCGCGTTCGGCTGATCATCACCACGTCCATCGAGTACATCCAGTACATCGATAAATTCACCATCCTCGCTTTCCTCCTCGCTCTCTTCTTCACTCTACAAGCTTATTAGTAAATACACAGCCTTGCAGTTAATCACACATACCTTGTACCCCTTCCCAAAAAAACCCGCATACCGCTCCTCATCCTCGCTCTCAAACGCAGCATCACTATCCAAATCCTCGTCGTCTCCACTATCCACCTCCTCGTCGCTCCCCAACAACCGCGCTCTCAGCTCTTCCCTCGCCTCGGCGTCGTCGCCAAGGTCCTCGCCATGATCCAGCTCCAGCGTCACATTCGCTCTGCGCTTGCCCTTGCCGGATGATTGGGTGTACTCGTACACATCCTTCTCCGCTTTCGTGTCCGTCGACTTTTTCGCTGCATGTCGTTTCGCGTATCCCGCAGCTTTCGACTCTGCAACAGTAGCAGCACGCCCTCCTCCTTTCGGCTTGGATCTAAACGACTCTGACGACGCAGAGAACGGCTGCCGCACTCGACTCGAGCGTGCCATGATCAAAGTTTTTTCAGACGTGCGGATCTCGGCCCGGGTGCCGCATCTCCATCATGTCGCTCACAGTCAAAGTCGAATTCGGGGGCGGGCTCGAGCTGCTGTTTAATAACCAGCGCGTACACAGCGTTACACTACCATCCACTACACCCTCTTCCACTACCACTACCCCAACAGCAGAACCCACCCTCTCCAACCTGATATCCCACCTCGCCACCACCCTCCTCACAGACCGCCCAGAGCTCTTCATCGAAAAAGACTCGGTCCGCCCTGGAATACTCGTCCTCGTAAACGATACAGATTGGGAGCTCGAGGGCGAGGGCGCGTATCAGATCAAGGACGGCGATGAGGTTGTGTTCATCTCGACGTTGCATGGAGGATAGGATATGGAATGGGAGATTGTGATGATGGGGGCGACGAGATGGGCACACGAGTCTAGTCATGCATACCGATTCACATCAATGTACACAATAGTCCTTGCGGTGCTCTGAAATTGACCGTCTTGATTCGACAATCAACCACAATCAAATTTTGGATCTCGACAGCCTGGATGGAGATCACACAGTACATACAGCAGTACACTTCTAATTTTGTTTCTCGCCCTTCATCTACACAACAAACCGCTCAATAACCTCCTTGACCAACCCCACCTCGGGACCCTCCACATCAATCACCCGTCTCTCCTTCTGCAACAGGCCCTTAAACTCCTCCGGCATCACATCGCTCTCAAAGTCAAACGCCGGCGAATCTCTCAGCGCCAGCGACACGGCTTCAGAGAACTTTGCGGGGTGCGCCGTCGATAAAATTATTTGCGTAGTCGTTTCCGGGCTGCGGGGTCAATGAGGTGAGTAGAAGGAAGCGAGGGGACGGGGAAAGAGAAACGTACTTGTGCGCCGCCATGCGCTCAGCAGCGGTCAGCCCCACAGCCGTATGCGGGTCCACGACGTAGCCGTCCTCCAAAAAGTGCTTCTTGATCGTAGCCAGAGTCTGTTGTAAATCCAAAAGTCGATATATACCAGCCGTAGAGGAAAAAGCGAGAACCCTACCTCGTCATCCCCAACCCGCTCCGCACAGAAATCCCTCCTCGCCGCCTCGAGCACGCCCACAGGCACCTCGACCCGCCCATCCGCCTTCATCTTCCCCATCCACCCATCCACCACCGCACACGCCCGCCCCTCCCTCCCTCATTCTCGTATGCGAGATACCACAAGAGCCGCTCAAAATTACTAGACACGAGTATATCCATCGCCGGACTCAGTGTCTCCTTCACTCCCTCCCCCTCCCCATCCTCCTTCTCATACCTCCCCGTGCGCCAAAACCTTGCCAAAATATCGTTCGCATTCGTCGCGACGCCGAGCTTGGCGTGCATCGGCAGCCCCATGCGGCGCGCATAGTACCCCGCGAGAATGTCCCCAAAGTTGCCCGTCGGGACCACAAACTGCAGATCCTCTGTGGGGAGGTGGCGCTGGACGTGAAAGTAGGCGAGAAAGTAGTACACCGTCTGCGCGAGTATGCGCGCCCAGTTGATCGAGTTTACAGCGCCGAGGCGGTGCTTGGCGTTGAACGCGCGGTCGGAGAAGAGCGCCTTGACAATGTCCTGGCAGTCGTCAAACGTGCCTTTGACCGCAATGTTGTGCACGTTGGCGTCGGTGACGGTCGTCATCTGGGCTTCCTGCACGGGCGAGACGCGTCCTTTGGGATGGAGAATGAATATGGAGACGTTGGCCTTGTTGCGGAGACCGTAGATCGCTGCACTACATAACCGTAAAACACATAGGAAGAATGAAAAAAAAAGCACTTACCTCCCAGTATCCCCACTCGTCGCCCCAACCACCGTCAGCCTTTCCACACCCTCCCCACGCACATCATTCCGCCTCTTCAAAAAAAACTCAAACAGATTCCCCAACAACTGCAGCGCCACATCCTTAAACGCCCACGTCGGGCCGTGCCACAGCTCCAGCACATACCTTCTCTCCGCGAGCGGCCTCAGCGGCGTCACATCCGGATGCCGAAACCCCTTATACGACTTCTCCACCAGCGCCCTGAGCTCGTCCAGCGAAATCTCATCGCGGCTGATGTACAGCGAGAGCACGGCGACAGAGAGATCGACAAACGTGTAGTCCTTCCAGTCCGCGCGCCAGTTTGATGGGAGGGCCGGGATGGAGGCGGGGATGTAGAGCCCGCCGTTGGGCGCGAGCCCGGTTAGGACGGTCTAGGCTGGGAGGCTGAGTGCGAGATAGATGGAAGGAGAGGGAGGCACGCCTGACCTCTTCGAAGGAGAGCTCCTGATCTGCGCCGCGCGTGGAAAAGTACTTCATTTTGGAAGAGGGATGGGGGGGTGACTATAGTTTTGTTAGGCCTCCAGGACACCGGTAGTCGATGTCGCGACTGGTCAAGAAATTAGAGGAGTCATTTGGAGATCGCTTTCGTCGGCCGAAAGATTTGCGGATTGCTTTCAGGGTTGATGCCAAACAATAGCAGCGCCACCGATGCGGATCGATGCAACTTCGAACTTTGACAATACTCCTCCTTGAGAGCTGTCATACGGCTACCAGTACATACACACAGCGCATCATTGACCGTGTCCGTGTGCATGACGCACCGGGGGTGATGAAGAGCCAGATGTTTCAGAGGAACAAGGGAGCTATACTCGAGCTTCTTGCATGTAGTACTAAGTGAGTAGGCAGACTGTGAAGCATCGTTCCACGGTGCCCACATCAAGTTTTTGAATACCACGTCAATTCGCCAAACTCTCTTCTGCCTTGCATTTATTCCGTTTGTTTTCCACGTCAACTAGTACAGCTTTATATACGCATCAGATTCATTGACCAGTCCGAAAGTTAAAAGAGTTCAAGGAGATGGACAAACAAGAAGCCACCGAGACAGTAGACCTGTTGGAAGAATTAGTTAAGTAACCTCTACGAGACAATAGAACATACCATGATAATACATCATATGCCGTTGAGAGTCGTGTACGACAGTCGAAAGGAGGGACATTACGTTCCCATCATCGCTGAACACCTACGTGAATATCAGCAATGATCTACACGTTTCCTATACATGAGGACTGACCGTATCAATTTTGTACTTTTCGCCATAGAACGATGATGTGCCGGTATTGATTGCGAAGCTATAATCCGGTTAGTGTGGCGTAGCATAAAAAAGACGTTTGACAATACCTCTTGGCAATCGAAGGGCAAGGTATTGAGCTATTCTTCATAGTGTCCACGGCATCAAACGCTCGGGGTATACCTATCACAGCGACGGTGAGCACATCGCACAATCATATTATAAAGTCAACACTAACCCGCGCCCCATAAAATACCGTCCTCGTCGATGGACAGGTTGTCGAATATTTCCTCTGACAATCCTCAAGTCACTACCACTGAACCAGCGGAGGGAACAAACCAGTAGGAATCAAATCATCCAACACAAGCGAATTATCCTCCTGCCTGTCTAGTACGCGAATCCCCCTCGCGATCGTACTAGCAATATAGACAGTCCCATTCGGCGCCGCAGTAATCCCATTCGCGTAGCTCAGCCCGGATATGGCGACTTTGCACTGTCCGCCGTGGCAGTAGACTACCGTCGAAGAGGGGTTGAGGAGTTCGCGGAAGTTGCGTGTCTGTACCAAATTGAAGTGACCATTAACAAGAAGAGGGGGGTGGTAAAGCGCACAAAGCCGGTCTGCATCGTCCCGCTGTTTGTGAAAAAGAAACTCTTGCCGTCTGAAGACCCGAGGACGTCGTTGGGCACGAGCATATGCACGGGGTCGTCGACGGTCGATATGTGCGTCAGGGTGTCGCTCCCGACGAAGGTCCGGAATACTTCCACGGTGGAGTGGAACCCCACGGAGGCGGGGTCCTGCTCGGGCGGAGGCAGCCGGTGGTGTACGAGGTAGACGAACAGTTCGTTGTGGTTGAGAGAAGACGGCACGACGTCCATGCCATGGAACGCTATACTCTCCTCGGCCCAGGGAAAGTCTTTCAAGATGACACGCGTGGCTTTGCGGTGGGCATGGTCGTACGTCGCGATGTAGTTGGCATCCTTGAACGGACGAGTATCAGTCTTGGAGGGATTCAACCAGACAGCGCGCTGCGCGAGGGTGCTGCATGACATGTAGAGTGTCCCAGATGCATGGTGCAGTACGAGTTCTAGTCAACATGTATGTAAGCCTTCTTTGTTTATGATGGAAGGAACGCGCACTTTCACATCCCGGAACCTCGGGGACAGTATAACACCGATCGCTGTGTCCGAACACTTGGACGGTGCGGCCGACGCCGAGGAGCTTCATAAGAGGCGAGACATACAGCTGGTACACGGCAGCCGCGACGACGGCGAACACCGTGAGTATAGTGACCAAGGCGCCCATGGCGGTGGATTGACTGAACACAAAGTCCTTACCCCGGTCCAGCCTTTCAACTTGCCTTCCTACCACGACAAACCCAACAACACGAAAAACATGGATGACGGTACGTTCTCAGCATCATCGACAAACCCCCGGCTATCGACCTTGGCGACACTGCGCTATCGAAGTTGCTAGCGGCAGCAATGAGCCACAATAATTTTCATTTGAGCTCGACATAAACACCCCACCTTTCACCTACTTCTACGTACTGCACCCTCTTCGTATACGACTTTCTGCATGGATCACCGCCCCTCATGTTGTTCTTCAAATAGCATGGCAGTCGCAGGACATGGCGCCGCCCGTTAGTATTATCCCCCCGACGACGGACCGTGACGTGCCCATGCAGGATTCGGAGTATGCGCGCGAAAACGGCGGCAGGAGGAGTATGAGCCCTGGGGCCGGGCGTGGGTACGTCGTCTCTCTGCATTTACGTGGCGGTCTTTGTTGACTTTCTTTGGCACGGACAGTGAAAGACGGGACAGAGATGACGGGAACCAAAACCCAGGAAACAATCTCCACGTTTCTGGGCTCGCGCGCAAGGTGGACATGCGTGATCTGGAGGAGGCGTTTTCCAAAGTCGGGCGGGTGAGCCACCTCCCACAGCAATACTTAATTACATCTGCTCAATTGGAACAGGTCCAAAAAGCGTCCATCATGTACGACCCACACACGCGGGAGTCCCGCGGGTTTGGGTTTGTGACTATGGAGTCTCCCGAAGAGGCCGAGGCTGCCATCGCCGCTCTAAACGGCACAGACTTCATGGGTCGCACTCTGGCCATCGAAAAGGTCTTTTATATCCCGTTCCGCTTCAATACCATACGCTCACCTGCATATTGCACAGGCGCGGCGCGGGCGCGCACGTACGCCCACACCAGGCAAATACTACGGGCCCCCAAAGCGCGGTCCCGACCGTGGCCGTACGTCCCCACACACCTTCTCCATTCATTAACCATTAACATTGGCTTAGGTGGATATCCCACTGAACGTTACTACGACCCCCGTCCATATGATAGCCGGTACGCGCGGGACGATAGGTATGACGATAGACGGTACGACTCGCGGAGGGACAGGTACGACGATAGAGACAGAGACCGCCGCGACAGCAGGTACGATGACAGGAGCAGACGGGACTATGATAGGCGGTACAATGAGGATCGGTACAAGGACGATCGGCGCTACTGAGTAGTAACTCGAACTTGGTATGGTATCATTCTTCGTACATCTTTCGGGCTCCTGTATTGTTCCAAAGTACGTCGTGGTATGTTCCTCTTGTCGTAAAGCTATAATTTGTGTTTATTGGCGCACGAGTAAATTACGCCACATAGGTTTGAAGTCATCTTTGATTTGTGAGTGGTACAAGTCAAGTAGAAATACAACAAAGGGCTTGGGTGGAAAGGAAAGTCACGCAAAACTGAAGACAAGGTCAGCCACGCAGGAAATCACCGAGTAATTTACGACTTGATAACGCCGCTCCCCACCCTGTCCCCACCGCTAAACGTTATTTCCCGACATGAGCATGGGAAATTTACGGCCTAGAACATGTTTTGCTCATGTACGTCTTAAACCACCCTGGACGTCGAAATCAGTCCATCGAAATCAACTTCTCGAGAATTTTGCGAGGTTATAGTCTATCAGTGTCAAACGAGGATAATCACACGTTCTTAAAATTTAAAAACCTTATGTACTATCGCGCCACCGAATCCCTACATTGGTCACGCTTATTTCCACGTGGCGTCCGACAGGATGTGTGGCGTACAGATACATTCGCAGCTAAAAAAAAGTGTACCAAGGATACAAAAGTAAATCTGTACGAAACAAAACGTGAGAATTGCCGTCATTGTCCTGCGTAAATACCACAAGAGAGAGAAAGTGCGAACGAAATATTACAGATGGTAGCGCGGTCCTACTTACTACAGTACGAACATGAAAACAGTATGTAGACCACCTAAGATGGGGATTAGAAGATGCCAGGATGATTGATGTACGACGAATTAAATAGGGCGATGCGAGGATGCAAATTATGTATGAGAGAGCGACGAGGATTAACGAGCGTGAGCGAGTGTTCTTTTTACCGCCATTATTAAACAGCAACATAAACGACCGTAGGGAGGAAATGCGAGAATCGTAAAAAAAGGTGTATCTCTTATTATGTACAAGATCACTTTTTCAAAGTGGTGGAAGAGGAGGGGGGTATTGAGGAGGAGGTATTGGTAAAGTCCAGAATTTGGCCGATCGAGCGAGGACGAGGACGGGATCTCTGCAGGTTGGCCGCGTATGCGGCGGCCGGCGTGGGCGCAGAGCTGGTCGTCGACGTCGACTTGCTCGTCGAGCGCGGCGTGTTCTTCTTCTGCTCCTTCTCCCGCCGCTGGGTGCTTATCGCAGCCACAATGGCGGGATCGCGCGACGACGGCGCCTTTGCCTCCGGCGGCGTGGGCGGCGGGCTGCCCGCCTCCGGAATGGAAGAAAGCGTCGCAGCGGTGGGACTCGCCGGCATGACGGACGAGCTCGAAGACGTCGCCGAGGACGCGAACGACGACACCGAGGACCGCTTGTCCAGCCGCCGGGACGTCCGTATGTCAGAGATGGGCACCCGCTCGACCGTTATCGGTCGGAACCCACCGCCCCCGCGGGAGGACATCCCTTTTATCAAGGGCGCAGTCCGCGATGAGCCTTTGCTGAATTGCTTCATCCCCTCAACGCGCACGGGCACCGAGGAGGAGGATTCACCGCCAGACAGGTCGAATGATTCTCTCATAGAGTCCGTCTTGGACGTCTCCCCGCCCGAGTCCTCCGGATCCGTATGGAGGTGTCTGTACGACGGCGATCTCACCACGGCCGATATGTCAGCCTTTTCAGATGATAATAAAGCCGACGTCGACCGCGACGCCGTACTGAGAAGCGTGCTTCCAGCGACGGAAGCACCAGGAGACCGTCCGTTGCTGACAAGCCATGTCAGGCCTTTAATCTCCTTGTCCCGTTTCGCCGCGTCTCGTTCTAGCGCAGCGATCCGCTTCTCCAGCGCGTTCTTCTCCGTGACGTGGTTCTGCGTCACCTTGAGCAAATACGCAGCAAGCTCGTCCAGCTGGTGATTGCGCGCCAACAGGGCCGTTCGTAGCTGGTCGGCGGAAGCGGTGTATAGATCGAACACCTCGTTTTCTTTATCCGATTTATCTTCGGTGGATTTTCGTTCTTGTGATTTACGTGTCTTCGGCGGAGAGGATGAAACTGTCGGTGTGGGGACAGGCGAAACGGACGCCCTAGATGAAAGGGTAAGAGACCGTGGCCGCGCCTTCCGGACAGAAGACGTGCGCCCGACTGATGAAGTACGCGATATTGATGCATTCACGGGAGCAGCGGGTAGTGCTTCAACCGGCGGTGGTGATGGTAAAGGTATCGTAGGCGGCGCAGTTCGTGGTATCGATTTTGAGCGCACGCTACTCGAAGAGAAACGCCTATTTTGAGAATCCCAAGAACGGCGGTGCGCGCTGGCCGACATGGGCAGAGAGAGCGTGGATACGGCTTCTGATTCTTCGCCTGATGTCGGGTCTTCCATCCCACTAAGTCTGGAATTCCGGGCAGATCGCATGGATCCTGATTCGCGGCGTGAGTCGCGTAGGAAAACGGTTGGTGGAGAGGGAGGATGAGTGGATGATTGGGAAGGAGCATCCTGATGTGAAGGCGAAGGTGACCGAGGATGTGTGGGGTTTAATGAAATTCGTTTTCTTGTGGGTTTGGTGAATAGATCGTCATATTGGTCGTCAAAGAGGTGTGATGAAGGTGACACAGTAATTGTTGGTTGAGGAGTTGTCGACCCTGCACGTAAGGTTGAATCAACCGAGGACTGGCGCACTCTGGGATGCTCGAGGAAAGAATCTGAAGAGTAGCCCGTTGCAGAGGCATCGGTCCTTTTCACTGCTCCTCTGCGAGCCGAGCCGGAGAAATGAGCGGCAAGCAGGGAACCAAAAGAACTATGAGGCGTTGACGTGCTGGGAAAGGGCCTTTTAAGATTTGAGCATGAAGTGCTCAAAGTAGCTAATGATTTACTCACTGATCGTGCGCCTCTGAGGATCTCTGGAAGTCTCGGACGTCAGGCTGCTCAGCCGAGACGGAATCTGATATGCTCGAAACGCTCGACTTCTTCCTCGTCCGCCCAAGAAATGTTATCAGGCTCGATTTCCGTCTCCGTACGCCAGCCTCCGGCACCTGGAGAGCGCCAGCCTCTGGTGTACGCTGCGAAGTCTGCTGTCCCATACCGCGTAGAAAGCCAGCGAAATCGGCGGTTTTCGAGCGGGGCTTTTGTGGGGTTGATGTGTCCTCCATGGAGACGCGTCACAGAAAAAAAGACAGGCGGCAAACGAGTGTCGTGCGTCGTTGACAGAGACGATCCAAAAGGGCCTTGGGCTCAGAGGGAAAGGAAACCCGATACGGTACACACTGGAGGGTTTCTTGCACTGTTCCAGGTTTCTTCTCGAAATCTCGAAACCCCAAGTTGCCGTCAGGACTTACGGCGTTGTTGGCGAAGGGTCCCAACCTTCAGTGATACGCGTGGGTGCTTCCTTTCCTGCCGAGATCTGAGTCGATGGGGTAAGGCGAAGCTTAGGGCCCCCAGGTCATCGTGGAACGTGGTGGTAAGTATACAAGTTAAGTATTTGACTCCGCCCAATTTCAACCGGAAGCATTCACCCGTGTAATATTCGCTACCATAACCCTGGATATATACACAAGCGCCAACCGTCACTATTCGACGAAAGCTTTGCATCTGCTGCTCACTGACCGCAGTATTTGAATCTGTTCGTACCTGCTCACGTATCCCACCACTGAAAATACCCATGCGCTACGACAGAAGTGCGAGAATATCAACGCAGCATCAAAGGGTCGGCCCCGCCGGAGACGATGGCAAGAGCAGACTGATGACCTACTCACGAATTCCCTCTGTCATTGACATTCTGGGGTATGATTAACGTTAACCTAGCTGCATCGTTTTGTTAAGTGCATTCGGAAAGGCCGTTCCGCCTCAACGGAAGGTTCAATTATACCACCGGCGCATACAGACAAGCGAAATCACCAGAACGTTGCCGCCGATCCCGAACAAACCTTAGGGCGACAAGGCAGTCAGTTGACGGTCAGGAATCAGGATGAGTCTGGGACGAGTACAGTCCGCTCTCGACTAGGTGCCTTCATTTCCAGAAAAGTGAAGAGATTCTCATCTTCTCGTTCTTCTTCCATATGACCCAGAATTCCTCTACGCATCGTTCAAAGAACCGTATGATGACAATAGGACGACAATCGTGTTGCCAAATGGAATACAGGAATCGGCACAAGTTCTTCGCCATCAGATGATCGTGGTCTACCTCCTCCGGACCTAGTAGATCGATTGTTTTTTTAAATTTCGAGAGCTCAGAGTCATGTGCTTGCCGCCGGCTTGGCAATGAGCAGCGAACGAAGAGCCCAAAGACGTAGCGGCGTCTTCATCAGCATTGCCGTTCCAGAAGAGGATGATCTTGTCGGGAGAGTGAACGCGTAGTGGAGTGAGAGAGCGCAAGAGTATCGTGACGAGGACACACGATATTCGATAGGCGCACGGGTGCAATGCGTGCAGGGTGCCTCACACAAGGTCACCGACACTGGATTCGGAAGCATCTCTAACAATAAGTGCGACTAAAACTGTTTACCCATACATCCTAGGCATCAATGGTCTACGCCACTGAGAACAAGGGAAACGACAGAATTTGGCAGTAATGAAGGGACAACACTCACCAGCGCCAGACTCCTGGACTCTTAGGAGCTGATGTCACCCACCTTTCTGGCCTTACGTAGACCAGTAAGGTTTCTCAGAGTTGGTGCTTCGAGGACAGGTGTCTGTATGTTTTTTGCGGGAGCAGATGCATCGTGAGGTCTTCAGACCTAGGAACAAGACGAAGCGAGTAGATGCGCGATAAAGCCGGAACACGCACTGATTCAGAGTCTGTGTTTTCCGGTTCCAGAATGGAGCCTGGTTGACATCGAGCATACTGATTCGAAGGCAGTTATAAGTATGTTCATTTCCCTTATTACCGCCACAAATGCATCAGTAGACTGACAACAAATCAATATTTTGAACAGAATTCGAGGAAGACTCATCTTCGTATGAAGCAAGGTTTAATTTAATATAAGTACAGGCCCAAGAGGCTGCAGGAGCATATGAAGAGGTACAATTGCTGTTCAAGAAATCCTACAAGACAACAAGTTAGCTGCGCCGCTGCTGCTGCGTAGTGCCCTGGAGAACTTTTTCTTATTGGACCCACTGAAGATGAAGAAAAACTCCTCCAGTTTCGTGAATCGGAATTATTCAGAGGCAGTGCTCGTTTAGCTCCGCCGTGCTCATTAATCTAGCTGAACTGTGGGTTGGTACCGGGTGGGAATAATTTGTCAGTTTGGCGCTCGGTGCCCAGCCTCCTATTCATGCAATTCCGTGTTCTCCCTCGACGAAAGTAGACTTGAAGACAAGCTGAAACGGAAACCGCTTTACCGAATGCGATGTCAATTTTGTGATGCGGTGGACGGTGAAGTGAAAAAGGACATCGAGTACTTCCTAGGACGAAGTATTCTGAGCAGTGACGACGACGGAGTTCCAACTTCCAAAGAAAGGTTGTTCCCACCTATTCATACCCGTTTCAATACCGGAAATAACACTTCCGTCGGCGAAGATCAACAAAAGTCACGACTGAAGCTGAAGCCTAAGCAAGATGGTATCATCCGGACATTCGGCTTCTCCGTCTTGAGAACTCTTCAGTGAAAGGAAGCTGAGTTTTGGCATACTTGGCAGCTCTGAAGAGGAAGAGTTTGCTCCCGCAGAGAAGAGTTGCTTTAGGCAGAGACGAGCACAGCAGCTTTGATCCTGGCGCGCATGTTGTATCTGATAAGCTGACCGTGTTATGGCTCGACGGCGAGTTCTGAGAAGCCACAGCACTAAGTGGCATCTGCCAAAGGTCGCCATGCGGTACAAAGACATGGCTCCACACAGGAAGTCCAGCTAAGAGTACGGACCTACGGTAATCATGTAATGGCAGGCAGCGCGGGTTCGCGAGTCCTCTGCGTACGTTTGATTTGAACTGTAACTTGGCGAGTGTCGAACGCATGCCAGCCCTGGATGGAGGTCGACCGTCTACGGAACAAGTTGCAAGGTCGAAATGATCGTTCCGTTCAACAGAGTAGTGCCATATATTCAGGCGGATTTGTAGATTCGAATGTAGCGGTTGAGATGGTTGATCACCCTCAATATTCTCGAGAAAACACTGAGGCTGCTGGAGGTTCGTTGTTGAAAAAGCGCCGGAATCAGGCGATCATGCTGTTGCATCATTAGGCCCACGTGCTCCCTCTTCCTCGGCCCTGACATCCTTTTGACTGACATCCACGACTGCACACGTCGAATTCTGTGCATAGATTGCTCTGAAAGCCTGTGGTGCACTGCGACGCGTCATTTCTTGGCTGTACGTCTCTATTAGGTTAGCTCAAACCGTCCTTTCCCCGCAGGGGTGAAAGTGGACCGCGTTTTGACCGCGTTCCAAGTAATTCAATTTACCGAACTTGAATTGTTGACTCTAGTTGCTGCCGAACCTCTGTATGTCTTGCATTTGAAACAGGAAACCGATGGACCCGAGAAGAGAATCTAATAGCGACTCGCGCCAGTTTCAACTGGTGCCCGAAGTGTGATCCGAGGCTGCAATTGGACGATGAATCATGATGGCGCGGTATGTGTGGGATGTCCATCACGTCCTTGATTAACCCAGCTGATTCATGTAACACAGATACAAACATGCTCGGATTGGTGAGAATTTGTTACCGCGCTGTTACCCCCGACGTCTGGACTGTACCACGACCTCTGGCGCTTCTCCGCCAGCTTCTTTCCCTCCTGGCCAGTTCACCATACCCCTGCCACGCTGTCTACTCTACTCTGGGCATAGCTTCTCGGGGAGGCGGTCATGCCAGCACTCTCATCATACCTATCCCTGCCTCGCCGTAACAAGGTGAAGAGCGTCAAATCGCCATTCGAAGTCCGCAGGCTGAATACGCCTGCATCCCCGAACCATCCTTACGCATCCCCGGACATACACGACATTAGCCATGGGCAGCTACCGTCAGTGGACTCAGCAGCGTCGGAGGGTGCACAGCCTATAGCACGGCCCCGCTCCCCTTCCATGCAGATGAAGTTGGAAGTGGAATTGACACAGGACTCGGCAAACTGGTTTCCAGAACATCTGTTTCCTGCGGATGGTGCCGCGGGAGTAGAGAAGAGTAGACCTGAAGGAGAGCCGGGGCGAAACCAAAAGCAGGCGAAGGCACCTCCTTCCGAAGAGGAATCAAGCTTTTATGACTATTACGATGACGAGGCGTCGTTGACCTCAGACGACATCGCCAAATTGGAAGCACTGGATGTACGTCGTTCGAAGTCGTTGTAGATCTTAAACTCACGATTTCATTAGGCGTCTAGTTTTCTCAATGTGAATTCTCACGAGGTGCAACGTCCCCCACCTGTATGTTCTGTCATCTCTGAGATGTTACAGCAATTAATCACAAAATAGCTGTTTCCATCAATGACCTACAAGAAGACGGTTCCCGCCCCCATCAAGATTCCCAGCGCGGCTTTTCGTGGTGCAAAAGTGCAGCTTATCCATTCTTCGGCTGGATCTCAAGGCAAAACGCGTCCTAGTTCTCAGGCATCCATAGACGAATTGTCTGCGCTGTCTGGTTCCACATTGGCGAGGGCTTTGATGGCGAATTCGTTTGTTCTGTCAAGTGATCATGCATCTCGCCATCGCAGTGGCGCATCTAGCATTGTTCAGATGGATTCGGCCACTCTTCCCGCTGGGGAGCATCCGTTTCTCGGTTCGCCCATGATTCGGGACAGGACCTTAAGTTGGAATCCATCAGCTTCGCCGAACACTCCGGGCCTAGTTCCGCCAGTTCCTACCAACGCAGAACTGGTCTATTCGCCACCCTTACACTTCCGTCGTGAGGACAAACCCAAACCATCGGAACGAACTGGGAGCGTAAAACGTCGGTCAAGAGACTCAGATTCCTTGGCGTATTTCAAGTCCCCGGACGCGTCAATGCCGAACGATAGTGTCCCTTCCGAGCGTCTTCATTGCATTGTCGAGACCTCCCCTACGATTGAGGCACCTCGTTTCGCTGACAACGACTCCACCTCCGTTGACGCTACTGCGCAGACTACAACTACAAGGCCGGAGTCCGTCGGTGCTTCGTCTATGCCTCAAGCGATCACACCATCAACGGCGACATCATCTACATCTGAAAAAGATATTGGGGGTGTTCTCGATTATTATGAGCTTCCCATCTCTCCGGAACCTGGAACTACCAATAATGGCTTCAAGTTACCGTTTTCACCCATATCGGAGGAATCTACCTCTCAACTTTCCCCTCCTGCGCTTTTTGTTGAGGAATCACAGCGGAATTCGCGATGCCCGAGCATGATCGTGAGCTCTTCAGCGTCTTCTGGCATCGGTAAGTTTACCGGCGCCGCATCAGAAACTTGATAGATGTTTACAACGATTGATAGGTCGCATTGAATGGTTAACAAGGCGGGAGTCTTTCGGCTCTGCTCAATCTCCGGCAGACGATAAAGCGAGCAGACTATCTTCCTTGCTCCCTATTGGTGGTCGTCCACGCTCTGCCCAGGTGAGTTGTGATCCTGTCTCTACTCACCTTCTTACATTTTTTCAACAGTTTTCGCCGGATGCATCAACTGCGAGTCTGTACTCTACCTCAAGTGCTACGCCTTCCCCTGGCGGACCGCTTTCTCCGCCACCGCCTCCCCGAAGCATATTCAATCGAGAGCGGTCAGGCAGTGCGCCCAGCCCTATCAGAGTCGTTCGGGATTCGAGTGATCTTCAGGCTTATAACATCATGGTCAACCCTCTTTCCACCCCTCGAGCAGCTCTACTAGTGGGGATGGTAGCGATTATGGTCAACAGACTTTTCCTCAAACTCCTGATCTGTTCAGTCCCACTTACAGCAACGAAGTGGGACATGATAGCCACACCCCAGACGATGTCCCTCAGACACCCAATTCCGCATTCGCCTTCCAGTATCGAAACAGTGGAATGCCCAGTATTACACAACAGGTGCTCTTGACAAGGGCGGGGAGCGGCGCTAGACATTCTCGAATGGGAAGTATATCGCGTACGCGTTCAGTTGCCACCGCTCCGACCGGCAATCTGCACGCTATTATTCCTGAGAATAATTCTCAGGAATCCCTCAAGCGTTCGATTTTCAATGGCAGTCCTTTACCATCTGTCAAAGACAAGAGAGAAACGCCGGAGGGGACAATCACTTCTCATCCGGACGCCAGTAGCTCTTCACTTCGGTCACATCATACGTTTGGAGGTCCCTCCTCCTCTGGACGAATGCCAAATGTTACACTATCTCGTCCGGGTACACCCTCGGAGGAGAAAGGACTTCCTAGTCTACCTATCTCACCGGCTGGGTCGATCGATGCGGGAATGCCAACAGCTCTTCCTGCTATTCACATTCCATCTAACGAGGATTATTCCCCACGCCAACGACGCACACGGCGTAGCCCCACTATCACCGTTGCTCACTCTGATGTGCCTCTCGTTGTGCCGCCACCTCCCCCGTTGCCACCGCCCTTACCCCCGTCCTCTCCTGCGTTGTCTGATGCCGTTCAATCGCAGCAAGCGACTCGCCTAGTGACGATTCCGCCTCCACCACCCGTCATTCCTCCGCCTCTTCCGCTTCAGGAACAACCTGCGCGTCGTTATCCCACTGATCCTATCGGTCATGATCGAGAGAGCAACTATAGTATCAGTATTGGCTCGCCTCCGCCTTATTACACGGTCGTGTACGAACAACCCAACTCTGGCACGCCCAGTACCGGAAGTTCCGGCCATGAGCATGACCCTCGTTTTGCTCCCCGCCAATCCATGAGTAGTACGTTCACAGTGGATTCACCGTCTACTGCAACGGCTCGTCGAAGGACTACAAGGGCTCCCATTGGGCCCCGCGGACCATCGCAACATAATCGCGAACGCTCATCTATATCGTCGGTCTCGGTGCCAAGCTCAACACGACGAACGTTCTCTGCGGCTCTTCCTTCTCCACGATTTGTCACCCCTGCTCCAAAATGGAGAGGATATACCCTCGACGCTGCCAAGTGGACCTTCACATCGTCTCAATTACAAGCCATCGTGGCTCATGCCATCAGGCAGTCTGCCGAGTCTTCCTCGATCCGTCTTCTTCGACAGGAAACTGCTGATGTCGAAGTGCCAATGGAGATTGACCGTCTGGAGAAGAGAAGAACCGACGTGAAAACCAGATACAAGCTGTTCGCTCGCAGACGGGCTGAACTTTTGGATTCATTGTCAACGGCTGTGTCTGACAATGCCATTTTGGCTCTGCGTTTTGTCGACGATCTCAAAGAAGTCTCTGGTTCAATGGACAAACTGGCCGAAGAGCTTCACAGCATCGACGAACAAGTTGCTCAATTGAACACGCTGGTGCAAGTGCATTCCGCTAGCGCCCTGGCGATGGCGCTCCGAAAATTGAATGCCAGCTTTTTGAAGGAGTTTGCCAACACCCGCGTCCTCCGCGAGCAGATCCAAGAGCTGGAGACTGACCGGGACGAGGCTTGGAAACATTGCGAGGATGCGGCCAGCGATCTAGATAACCTCAGAAAGCAAATCACCTCTTCAGAAGACCCTAACCGACGTTCGAGTCATATTTCAGCAGTCAGGAAGTCCAGTATAAGGGCGTCGAAGGCCGGGTTGAGGTCTTCACGCTCCTCGATTATCAGCAATCATAGGCTCAGCTCAGCTACTTTCTCTGGGGCAAAGTCCGCTTTCTCCATTGATTCGGACATTCCTCCGGTCCCAGCCATCCCACGGAGACCGAAGGATATCAACACCGACATCCCAACGAGAAGTTCCATGGTATTGTCTTTCGCATCCTGTTCCTATGAAGCGACTTACAATTCTTCCAGGGTCTGTCCACTGACGGTTTCACGCCGACTTCTGAGACGAGAGCGATGGTCCGAGCCCACGAAGAACTCTGCGAAATGTTGGGCATTACAATGAATGATACGCGTCCTAAACGGCGCCCACGTTCTTTAATTATACCTCCTCGTGAAAACGAAGAGATCCCCATGTCTGCGGAACAGACCGGACGTCGTCCATTAGCGATCGTCCGAATTCGTTACCCGCTGGCTCAAGATTGTCTGAAGCGTACAATGCGATGATAGTTGACGTTCGTAGCTTTGGCTCCCTCAGTCTGTGTGAAACTTACTAACCGAGGTTTTAGCGTCAAGCGATTTTAACAACTTTGGAAATGCTCTCGGATTGATTGGCGTTTACTTAACAACTCTCGTGCAACGACCGCTCATATACCCCGCAACATCATGCATCACTTCCACCACTCATTCGATCTCCGATGCCATTTAATGTTATTGACTCCCATTATTATTATTACATGAATCACAACACAATGTAATTGCATACATTCAAGACGACAAGCGAAAGCAATGAAAATAAGCAAATAAATCAGGTAGGGGAATAAGTACAATGTAGTGCGTACGACTAATGTCGTGCTCGTTTCCTGCGAACTTGCAGGTAACCAGCCTCTGGTGTTGGAGGTTCATCCAAAGGCTCGGGCACCGGATCTGGGGTATCGTTTGCTTCTTCCTCTTCAGGACGTCGACGCTTTCGAGAACTGGTTGGGGTTGCCTCATGTGAGGATTCCTGGGGCCCCACGTCAACTTCGAGGTCAGGATCGTTGTTCGCCGGCGGCGCTTCCGGTGGGGTTTGATCGGTGTCTTGTTTTTGGTTTTATAGGTGGCTTTCGGTTTTGGACGAGCTTTGGGTGTCGCCGGCTCATCACCACCTTCATCCTCTGTCTGTGCGGGTGTACGACGCGTTCGATTTGATGCGGCTCGCCGCGGCCTTGGACGAGCAGGTGCTGGAGCGGCTGGAGCTTCCGCCTCACTTTCGTCGTGTGACATTTCCACCATGCGTTCCACCTCACTCTCGTCGTCAGTGGCAGCACCCTTCCCTTTCCTTTCCCCTTCCTTTCCGCGCGCGGGGAGCGGCAGCTGCGAAACAGCGTGAGTGTGATAAGCAGACACGCCAATATGGTATTGTATTCACCTTTGTGCTCTTTGTCTTTCGACATCAACTTTCTCTCGTATGCACGAAGAGGCTCCCATACAACAGTAGTCGCCACTTCGACTTTGCCTTGAGCTAGAACCTGGTCCACGTGGGCTTTGCTAGAAGCATGTTAGGTCTTTCGAAAGTATGAGATAATGCAACAGCTAACATTTTCAAGGCTTCCCGATCCTGGACAACAGCAAGCATCTGTGTGAGAGGGCGGAAACATGAAAGAGTGCGCTTGAGTGCATTCTTGTTCTTGTCCGCGTTGTAGGATGCCAGGCGCTTGCCCAACCAGCTTAACAACGTTGAATGAATTTGGACGACAAAGTTGACGTCTAACCGGCGAATGACGGTTAATTGTGCACCCCGAATAACGAAGCACGTCGCAAGTTGCTTTGCCAGGTGAATGGCATTCTCCTCGTCATCAACAACACCATCAATTACCAACGTGAATGCCTAATAATGGCTGTGAGACAACATAAACTTCTGGCAGGAATCAACTGACCTCTTGTAGTGCCTGTGTTGCAACTAGAACGATAATATCGCCCTCTTCATTCATGATGCTTTCCTCGCGAAGGACGTCAATGATAACTTTGGCGCAAGTGTCAAAAGCGATCCAAGACGACCATAATGCGCAAGAATGACAGCTCCGTGCCGCACTTGCAGGGCCCCAGCGCGTATAGCCCTCAAGAACGTCGTGATGACATCAATGAATGCGTACTCCTGTTCCAGCCTCACACGAGAATCCTCCTTAACTTGGGCTTACGAAGTAAACGTGAACAGACGAATGCTTGCGAGCAACGAAACACACCTTTCTTATTGAGCTTATTGGCTTTGGCAGTTTTCTTCCCCTTGTTGTTCGCCTTGTTTCTTGTAGGGGCTTCAGAATCACTGTCATCAGCGCTAGTGGCGTTCTCCTTGTCCTCATCGTCGCTATCGGCTATTAGCTCCGTGTATCTCTCAATCTCGGCCTGAATGTATCCAGCACATCGATATTGTGTTTCATCGTCCATGGAAAGCGCGACAGCGGCCGTGGGTAGTGGAGTGCCATCTGCTGCCGTCGTCTGATTCGCAGAGAAGAGCACATGAAGATTCAACAAGTTCTTGAACGCCTAAGGAATAGTGAGCCGTGCAATAGATTGATAGATTGAGGAATTCATACCGATCTCTTCACCCCTTCAACGGTGTTGGACTGCGTGCCAACAGCAAACTCGATCAATTTCTCGAGGAGGGTGGATCTCTGAGCCTCTAAGGTTTCTCGATACTGAGTGTCTTCCTCCGAGACCGACGCCAGCCCTCTGCTCTTCCAAATGATATGCAACGTCAGCAAGTGTAGCACCTGCTCGATCATCTGACACACTCATCAGTACGACTAAAGAGGAGGAAAAGCACTATGAACTCACCACTTCCTCATCTTGATAGCCCAGTCGACCACGCTCAGCAATAGCAGTGATAAGCTCCCATGCACTACTTTGCTTGCCGCCCTCATTTTCCTCCATCCAAGCCGTGATATCCCGAGTCCCTGCTAGAATTCTAATCCTAGTACACGTTGAGGATAGCGCCAAAACCTCGTCTTCCGTGAATGTCGAGATCTCAATCTCATCACGCTCTGCCAACGCGTCACGGAGAGCGGACGATAGTTCGTCTTCAAGTTCCAAGATTTTGGGGCTATTGCTGTTGGATAAAGAGGTTGCGGATAGAAGGTAGATGATCGTCGACATAGATAGGGCTAATATGGAAGGAGATGAATGCGTCAAGAATTGCTTTAGGATGTCATCCCAAAGTGCGGTGTAATCCTGAATACTGATGAGCTGCTACATCGTTCGACACCAGGAAATCGCACGTACGCTTATGGCCCTCATCTCAAGGTACAAATCGAGATTCATGAATGTTGGTAGAATCAGGACGTCCTTGATTCGATTCTCGTCGGTTTGATATTTGACGAAAAGACGCGGTAAGCCCTTCATCAAAGCCCGTGTTATATCATTAGCAATGGCGTCCTCCTCGCCCTGTCTGAATGTTAATCTCGTGAACCATGGATGAAGTACCCGAATGACCAACCTTCTTACCACCGATTGAATCCTTCTTGGTTTTGATAATGGATGAGACCAGCAGCTCCAGAAGAACAGCTTCTTCGACTTCCTCGAGACGCCACGACTCGTCTACAGAAACAGATTCGGTGTCCTCCTCCTCGTCGTCTACGGCAGTCGTAGCAGCACTGCGTGATTTACCCTTCGGCCGTGCTTTCTTGCCCTTCTTGCCTGTCGCCGCAGCTTGCGACTCTGCAGATGCTGAGTGGTCCAAAAGCAAGACATCGAGAATCCCGCTCCAGTCGCGCACAGGTTCAAGTTCGTCCCATAACGCCTCTGTAGCCAACGCAGTGCGTCCGTCGCCGTGGGTTTTGCTTCGTTCGGCGGCAAGGGAAGCGATCTCAGTTTTCGCCTTAGCCTTCTTCTGCTCGCTATCTTGCTCTTCGTCGTCTTCCTCTCCTGCAGCCTCGTCTAAAGCTTTGCCCCACTTCACCAGGAGCGACGCGATACCTTTAACACCCATACGGTCTTTGTCCTCCTTGCTCTTGCCGCCCATCTCAACGTCACGTTCTTCCACCCATTCTTCCCAGACGCCACGAACAAACCCACCGACAGCCTTCCGCACCTTGGGTTCACTACAGAAGACAAGCGCTCCGAGACGTTCACGCTCCTCTTCACCCAACATGCCGGTCTTTTCGATTGCCTCGAGAACGTTGAGCACACCGACACGCACGTTGACGTCAACGTCGGCTTCTGCCATTTCGACGAGCCTGGGCTTGAAGCGCTCAGTGAAGTGGTTCAGCGATGTAAGAAGGTGCTCCGAGACTGAGGACATGTACACGACTTGGAGCGCCTTGACGGCCGCAGTACGGACGTGTGCGTCGGCGTCAGAGAGAACCCATCCGACGTAACGGAGATATGAAGTGGACAGGAAATGGGAAGGGTGTTTCTTGAAGAACGTTCCGAGTGAATTGATACATTCCGTCCGGATTAAAGGGTCCAGGTCGCGATATCGGTTAATGAAAACACTGCCGAAAATATGAATTATGTTCGATACAAACCTGCACCACTCACCCGTCGATGAACTCTTTCAGGTATTCGTTGAGCTTGGAACTTCGTTCCTTAACCTCCTTCGTCTTCGTTTGAAGCTCTTTATCCTTGGCACCAGCGCCGCCCTTGGCCTTGCGCTTCTTCTCACCCTCTCTTTGGCGGCCAAGAACCTCTGCCTCTTTCTCGACGTTGCGTGTAACATCACATAACGCAGCCTCCACATCGAGCGCTACGACCGTCGCGGTATGGCGGAAACTCCGAAGCGGGGCGGAACTCATTGTGAGGACCCACGCAGATAAGTTGGGTATCAAGTCGGTGGTATACAGCAGGCCTAGATCGGCAGCAGAGGAGATGACGCGGGATAGAAACTCTGATAAATGGGTGCGAAATTTCTTGAACATCGGGTTCTTGGAAGTCAAGGGGTAAGTGGGCGTAGATTCGAGTTTGAGCGCGTCGACAAGGTCATCGACGGCGCTTTGGATTCCATCGGTATCGAGGGCTTTGTCGGCGTCAACCGAATCGTTGCAGCCACATGCCCGTAAAATGAGGTTGATGAGCTCAGCTTGAGCGGCGCCTTCGTTTTGCTCAAGTGATTCCAAAAAATCTTCTGCAGTACCTTGGAGCGCAGCAGAAGGGTTCATAATGGCATCTTCCAAGGCGGTGAGTCATAGTCACAAGAAGCGGGCAAGCACGCACTGTAGAGAGGATTGTCAGTGTTGATCTTGGTATCTTTAGCGAGCTGCTCGGGATCAAAGACAGCAGCATCCTGGAGCTTCCGTCCACGAGGCTTACGCGTCGTGGCTTTTGGTGCCTTTGCAGTATCCTTGAACAGAATGTCAGACGGTTGAATCACCGCCACACGTGGAAGAGACGCGCCTTTTTTGCTGGTTTCTTCGGGGATTTGCGTTTAGGTGCAGCATATTCCTCCTCATTATCTTCTCCAGAGTGTTCCTCATCGTCGCCCTCGTCGTCGGTAGCCGCGCGCTTCCGTTTGCCCGTGGTCGCGACTGGTCTGGTCAGGAGACACGTTTGGTGGCAGCGCGAGGGGATACGTACCGGTTTCCAAAGGCTGTGGTTTCTTCCTTTCACGCTGAGATCGTCGAGGTCCAGTAGGCGTGCCATTTTGCGGGGGATCCATCGTACGCGTCGCGATGGTAGGTGACTGACCAGTTTCCAAATGCAGGTGTCACATTGTGACCGTGACGGCTGATCTAAGTATGACTTCGCGGTTCCGGAAATGGGAACCGTCGCTGTCGGTCGATCGTTGGTTGATCGGGATCCTCTTTGGGATGTTTTCTTTCTCTTCCGTTTGCATCCATGGTCAAAGCACTTATATTCGACCTCATGGGAACTTGCGCTGACTGGTTCAGCACGATTACGAACGCGTTAGAGACGCACCTACCTCCTAGCCTTCTTATCAAAGACGAAATAAACGTGTACCCCCTTCCTCTACAGAGCACGCTTCCAAAGACTAACTACGATCAGGTTGGCTATGGATTGGCGATTAGGCTTCTTCCAGGAGATTCATGCTCGCTTCGTAGCTGGACTGGAGCAGGAGGACATTGATGTTACCCATAGACGTGTCCTCGATCGCCTGTTATCCGACCGGAACATTGGGGAACATGTATGCAACGAGCAGCTCAGAAATGCGTTGGTTCAAAGTTGGCATGTTCAAAGAGGTAAGTCCCTCGCGTTAATATCGACTATGAGTCAATTGTGTTAATTTTATTTCAGCTTGGCCCGACTCCATCGATGGTTTGGAGCGCTTGAAAACAAAGTTCTTCGTGTGCGCGATATTCGTTGATTGGCTTACACAGACTGACGCGCAACCAGTGTTGTCTTAGCTAACGGGACGACTAGACTCCAATTGGATATTGTCCAGTCCTCTGGCTTGCCGTTCCATGCCTTGTTTTCTTCTCAACTCTCGGACTCACCAAGGTAGCTAAGATGCTACTGTTTATAGTCTCTCTGATGTTGCCCCGATAGCCGGATCCAAAGATATATCTCAAGTGTACTAAGCTGTTGAACTTGAAGCCAGAGGAGTGCTTGATGTGGCAGCTCACACTGTACGTCGTGCTAAACGAAGAGGTGACCAGTATCGACTTACCCGTGTCAAACTTCAGTGGTATGAAGACGGCCTATGTACAGAGGGCCACAGAGGACCCGGATGAAGACATGAAGCAGATTAAGGAGGAGAATGACTACTTCTTTGATGCCGCATCATCCCCCGCTGACGCCGCCAACCGCGGCCTGTCGGAACTGGCGCGCGTCTTGGGGTGTTAATTGACAGGGTGGCGTGGTTACGGTGCATGCGGTAGCTTGGATTCACAATCTTGCTCCTTGGGTCATCGATGCCTCTGCAGGTACTCCTTGGGTACTCCTCGGACGTAGACTGTGTCTAGGCATCATCTCGACTTTGGAATCGAATCCAGTACATGGCGAACACCTTCGATTCAACTCAACCCACCATCTCCCGTTGGTGGTATCATTTATATCCGAGGTTAGAGTGACCCAATTGGGCATTGACCTTCTACGCTGAGAACGGAGTGATAGTATCTGACTAATCTCACGCATATTCTAGTGTCAAGCAAACTTCTTTCAGCCGTCGCTTCAACCCTGTTGTCATGCCATATATGAACCAATCGCGATCCATACCGATTCCGCTGGCTGCAGTCGAAGGATATAAAGCCTATCTTTACCTGTTTTCGTTGTCTCGCATCACTCCCATTCTCAAAATGCTTGTCTTCCTTCTTCTCTCTGCGCTCCCGCTTGTATACTGCGGATACAACGCGAAACGCGGTTTGGCCTTCGCAGATGGTGGCCATGCTCAGGATCTCAAACAGGCCGCGAACGGCGCGCCTTCGTGGGTGTACAACTGGTCGTCTTGGCCTCCGGCTATGCATGTCGATGGTATCACCCCCATTCCCATGCAATGGGGTCGCCCGGATATCGAGAACTTCGCGTCTAGGGTGAAATCACAGCGACCGCCGATGTGCTTGGTAAGAAATATGTTTCCGCTGTTAGTGCTGACTGTTGACGCGTTCAATCCTATGGTAGGGATTCAACGAGCCAGATTTGCCGAGTCAATCCAATATTGATCCTTATACCGCCGCCACCCTATGGAAGCAAAACATCAATTCTCTTGCTGGATCTGGAGTCAAACTAGGCTCGCCAGCCATCTCGTCGGCCCCGTCAGGAAAGACTTGGATGACCCAATTTCTCAATGCGTGTAATGGGTGCACTATCGACTTCTTGGCGATTCATTGGTAAACGGTTTCTCAATGATGCTTGCAGTACTATTAACAAATGGTTTATGTAGGTACGGAGAGGGTGTCCAGAACTTCATCGCATACGTCCAAATGATACACGCGACGTTCCCTGGACGGTCTATCTGTGTCACGGAGTTTGCTGAAACTAGAACTGATCCTACTCGTCAGTACTTGCGCCACACCTCTGCCGCTACGTCTGACATGCATATCCGGCAGTCAATTATAATTTTATGATAGACGCTGTCAAATTTCTAGATGGGGCCTCCTACGTTCAATGTTACGCACTTTTTGCTTTCGGGGTAAGCATCGACCACACACTCACGACGGCGTTGTGTTAACGTTCTCCTCAGCGTAATGCAAATGGTCTCGAATCGAGTACGTCCTTTCCCGCTGGCAATCAACGCAGTTCATGATCTAACTTGTTATATCAGATATGATTTCTGGCGACGGGCGGTTGAATACCCTTGGTACGAAATATGTGCGGAACTGAGTCGAGAGGACGCAAATTATTTCCACCCAAGACCGTATACTTGGAGGACCATAGAAACGATTGTTGTACCATAATGTAGATTACATAGCTTCGCTGCGGACCAACCGTATACTAGCGAGTACCTAGGACTCTACTGCGTCTACGAAGGGGTCTTTGTGAACCCAACCAAGCAACTCCCTGGCTTTCGAGCAGTCAAAAAAACCTTTACTGCCACTGACGTCCTTTCCCGCAGTGATAGGCACGTTCGGCCAGAACTCTTCGCGCAGTTGCTTTGAGTCGGCATCAAAGGCAATCTCAGGCGCTGTAATAAAAAAAGCTTCGTGTCCTTCGTACTTCGCCGAGTCGCCTATCGCGAGTAAGAAAGCTTCGGCTGAAGAATCCTCCTGGACATATCCCCACAGATCGTTCTTCGATTTCTCCGCATCCATAGATTGAGCTACAGATTTCTCTGGAATCGACCAGTGTAATCTTAAGCTGGCGATGCGAATGTCGGGGTATCGTCGGACGATGGTATCAGCTTGCATTTCACATATACTATTTCAATGAACGTCATATGAATGCACGCGTCGTAGAGCATTAACATGGCGACGTACACTTTCGACAAACCGTACGGTTCGTCAGGTAAACACGGATGGCGTTCATCGAGAGGAAAATAATCAAAGTGATGGTGTTTTGAGTACACCAAGGTCAACACATTGACCGAAGACGCCTGGACAACGCGCTTGATACCCAGCTGCGAAAAAATATGTTACGAGACGTTCAGACAACAGGAAATGAAGTGAGCACCTCTGCAGCGCCTCTCAAGATGTTCCACGACATAACAACGTTACTGTGAAAAGTCAAAGAGGATTTTGAGAAACTACAACCCGTGCGCACCTGTTGTGAGTCGTAACACCATAATCGCCTGGGTTTCGATATGCTAGAAGGAATTTAGGGTTTATATATTGTTGATGAATGGTTGAGCTCAGACCTGCTAGGTGAACGATTGCATCACAGCCTTGGATGGACGTCAAGGCGTCTTCATAGACGCGAAGATCGACACGCAAGAAGTGAAAGTTGGAATTGGCTGGCAGCGAGGCGGGAGAAGGATCAGAATAATCGATGCCAACGACCGTGTGTCCACGGCGAAGAGCTAGTAGAACGACGCGGGTTCCAACAAAGCCATTGCAGCCAGTGACAGCGATTCTCATCGTGCGCAGATACGGTCAATGGTGAAAGTGAGAGTAGCGTAGGGGAGGGACTTGGCGATGCTTTAATGGTGGAACATGTTCGTATCAATTCGAGCTCAGAGCTTCAGAACGAATCTGTCAGCAGGAGCAGATAACGTCGATCATGCGCGAAAGCTGCCGTGCTGCCGGCCGGGGTCTAACTCTTACATAATGGTCCAAAATTATCGTTCGCTTCAGGTTCGCTCTGCGCCGTCAGCGTCCAATCCGGAGAGGTGGATGGTCAATATGTCAATGGCCAGCTCACCGAATCTCCCTCCTACCAAAGGGACACGCATTTACATTTTACCCGTGTGAGGATGTGCTAATCTTCAGTAGGCTTTCAACTCAAATCCACTCGACTGATGTGGCTCATCTCTGCAGAGGGAACACCATGGCAATTTGGTTAACCGAGCCGAGCTGGGTGACTTTGGACCTCTACGATGCTCGGATAAAGAAGAACGCGTTAAAAGTGCACACGACTCTAGACTCTCTTCGTGAAATACACACGTGCGGAAGGCCGTTAAATAAAACTGCCTTCTTTGCCAAACGAAGGAAAACTGTCGAACTTATCTGGAGAACAAGAGTTACCTCTGGGGGCTAACGGGCGTGCCGACGAGTGCTAGCTGATCTGACTTCGCCAAACGCAGAGAAGACGCGCTTCTGATGTTCGTTTTGGTTACGGCCATTGTTAATATTTCGTGTCACTATCAGTTCCATCATACACGACGCCTATGGAACCCTTTTCAGACAGTTTTCCAACGGGAAGGCCTCCTCCGCCGACAGCCCAATCCACTGCCCTACTATGCCCGACCACGACTAAAGGAGACCCATCGTTCTAATACGAATCCCACTCTCGAAGGTTACACCAGAATACACGTCTTTACCAGAAGAACTTGTCGCTGCGAATGTGCTTCGTGTTCCCCAAGAAGCCTGACCAGAGGAGGATCTTCCAGGTAACTGCAATACTGTCGACCGGTTCCAAAAAGGATCTGGGTGCGTGTGATCTCTGGTGCGGGATGTCGTGGTGCTTCCACGCAACAACGTGGCGATCTAACGCCCTTCACCACTGGCCTTCTTCAGTGCTGAGACGCTGGAGTCAAGAACTTCGATTACCCTCTAATGGCTAATACCAGTGACCGGCACCGATGCGCTCCCATCACTCACCATAAAGTGCGTCCTGCCATGTTTCTGACGTCTTTCCGAGCCTTCCCAGGCAAAAGTTCCAAATCTGATGGAAATACTCGTGGCGGCCCTCAGCAGTCTGCGAAACTGATGCATCGATGATGGGTACGAGAGCGTCTTCCCGAAAACACCCAACACCCCCATACGTTCTGGTCTGTTGTTTTTCTGCGTCTTGTCCTTTAGTACAATAGAAGGAGCTGGCAGGCAATCTGCATGACTAACTCTTGTCCTCGTTGCTAGATGGCTGTGCTTGCTTGTCTTCGTTTTTGTGTTTATTTAGTAATGGCCGAGCTGGTCATTGTTTTCGACCGGACCGTTGTATAAGAACTTCCTCTTCAGGCGGACCCGAGCAGCGATAAGGGCATGAATGAAGAGTAGAACAAGGGCCAGTACGCAGAGCCATACGCTTACAACGCACATGCCCTTATTTTTTGTATTCGACCGAACAATAACTTCCCCTTCAGGACAATTGACAATGTTCATTTTGATGCGCCGCTGATTACAAGGTCGGATCGATTACAATGACTCTGGGAACCGCTCAAAAGTAACAATGAGAAGGGTTTCTTGTATAAAAAGGCAGCCTTGTTAGCCAGAGGAGCACCGTTCCCTTCCTTCTTAACCCCCCAACAATGCGTTCTACATCCTCCATCAAGTCGGCTTCTGCTTCTGCTTCTCGCCGCGCCCACCCTCATTTGCCCCATCATGTCCTCGAGCATCACCGCAAAGTGCTGGCCACTATCTTGAAGAAACGTCTGGCCATCGAGCAATGGAGAAGACATGTCCGCAATGAAATGACGCCTTCCACGGAACCTCATGCCCGTCCCACGTACCAAAATCGCTTGTCTCAGGAATTCTCAGAGCTCCGGTCGGCGCTTCCCGCCCGTCTGCAGCCTGCGACGAGCGACAGAGTGACTATTATGTCAAATGGTTCGTACGGTTATTATTGTTTAGATTCCCGGCTGATTATTGTTATTACAGCCATGAGCTACATCGTGTACCTAAAGAACTCCTTGCATCAGTTCCGGGGCGAAGCGACAGAGCGCGTCCCCGAATACACCGCGCCACACGTCAGAACTTGTCCAGTGCCCAAGCCAGGACGCACAAGGAGAACTGTATGATACGAATGCTTACCCAAGTGTTGCCTACTATCTCTGTTATGCCCAGTAAAATCCAGCTCATCGAGCATGGTAAGCTTTCCCCAGCGCGTTTATGTCTTGGAGACTCACTTGTTCCACAGCCACGCAAACGATCTACAAGCTCGAGACCGAATATTACCACCTGCTACAGGCGCAAAGCCGGAAGCAAGGGGGTTCGCCGGCCTCGTCGGCAGCGACGGGAATCCGCTCGCATTCCCGCGTGGACATGGATATGGAGACTGAGGTCCGCTCGACCAGCAGCGCTGGCGCAGAAAACCCTCTTCGTACCATGCTCTGGTCCCAGAGCTCGAGCCACGGCCCCTCAGTTGCATCGTCCACAACGTCAATTTCGTGTCCTCCTACGCCCAAGGAAGAGGATATGGATGTTGAGCTCGAAGTTCGTTCAACGAGCAGCTTGGAAGGTATCCGCCTTCCCTCCATTCGCGAGATCTTGCAGGACAAGACTGTATCCACGAACCTCCTTCTTCCGCCTTTACGTTTCACAAGCTCCCGATGATTGTGGCCCTCGATTAGAATATACATGCGCGCTCCCATGATACCCCAGCATTGGCAAACCACTGTATACCCACTTGCATTCACATCACGTATAACATGACATTCACATTATTGTATCTGTATTTCCGAGTTGTAACGATTAGTCTTGTAGCATGAACCCATACCTTTACTTACAGTTTAATTATGTTGTTTTGGAAATGTATTAGGAAATAATGTCTCTCGTCTCTTTATCTTTCTCGAAAGCGCGCTTGACCTGAGGAAGGCAGGTTCAGATGAGGAAAGTGACTTGCGGAGGTGGCGCCACATACCTTCTCGTAGAACTTGTCGTCCAACAGTACTCTAACACCTGTCGCCGCAAGGGCTTTGGAAACATCCAGACACGCGTAATGCGCTTCTATTGTCGCAGCAGACTTTGTAAATCCAGGAGTATGATTGCCACCATTCTCCGTTGTTGGTATGGCTGGAAATGGCCGGTAAGTAGAACAATAGACGAGCGTGGAATAAGGCCTACCAAACCCAGGATGTAGCGACGGCACTTCATAACTCACATTTCCCTAGGACCGAGATGGGTCGGCTTGGAGACGTGTCATAACAAAAAAAAATGATGTCCTTACGAAGTCGGTGGAGGCGCTTTTGATACCCCATTCGTAGTCAATGCCTCCGTACTTGCTGCGCACAATAGTCGCCACTTCGTCAGCTGGCCAAGTTGAGAACAAGGATCGAACAATAGGAAAACACAATGATTCACCGAGAGCATCGTTCTGGCGAATATCATGTGTTGCGCCATAGACGTTAATCTTGGCCGTGCAGCCAGTTGCGAGCGCGGCTGCCTCGAAACAAGGCTTGACGCGTTTCATGCTCTCTTGAGCTTCTACACGCGTCGGTGCTCTAACAAGACACCTATAGACCATTGAGCGAGATATGTCGATGTGAGATGCTTGAACTCTTACAAGAACTTGGCATAATCGGGGATCACTAACAAAAAGGTCAGTCAAGATGTCATGAAGAGTCAAGTCGAATATGTCTACCGTTCACTGACCAATCCTTCCCGGGTTCAAAGATCCCATGAACCCTATGAGTCGGCTTTAGCTGCTGACGGAGAGCAGAAATGTTGTTGTATCCAAGAACGGCCGCGTCGAGTGCATTGATTCCTTCCCAAGGCGAAAGAGCGGCATGTGCAGCATGACCTTGATATTCAGCATCCACGTGTTGAAGAGCAAGACAACTGCTTAGGTTGACGGATCCAATGGGCCCGGGAGCGGGGTGGCACATAAGACACGCCGCCATATTTTTGTACGCGCCTTGGTCGATGAGTTTGACTTTGCCATGCCCACCTTCTTCAGCTGAAGAAGATTCACTATCAGTACAAGTAACGTCATAAGACTGGCGAGGTACCTGGCGTGCCCAGTAATTCGACCGCACCAGCAATGTCGAATTCCTCTAGAACAGCTTTGATTGCGCAGGAGACCGCGACGCCGGCTATCGCGATGAGATTATGCCCACATGCGTGACCTACGCCTTTCAGAGCATCCATCTGCGCGCCGTATTATTATTAACGCGGAGACTCGGCCGCCAATCATGATGCGGTCCTTACCTCTGAATTAACCCCAATGGTCCGCCCGCCTTTTCCGTGCTTGAACGTGGCTTTCCATGCAGTTTCAAGGAAATAGTGTCGCTCCACGGTAAAACCATGCCGTTCCATAAACTGAGTGAGGACGTCATGAGCATGTCTGCCACGTCTGTTAATTTCATTCGCGGAGGTCATTCCATGTCATACCGTTCCTCGAACATGATCTCAGGGTGCTCTGAAATGCCGTTAAAGCGCGTTAATTCGCATATAGGTCGGCTACGTACCGTGTATATCGAGACTCAGCTCCCGGAGCTCATTGTCCAGCTCAGCAATCCTCTTCTCGATGGCCTTGAGAATATCCGGACGATATATCGACGTCCCAGGCCGTTCAGGCTTGGCTATGTCTTTGTCGCCTTCTCTCCATACCGTTTTTGGTGCTGCTGTAACGTCAAAGCTTGTCATGGTTGGCGAAGCGAATAAAGGCACAAGGCCGCGGCGGAGTGGATGCCGCTCCAACTGACGCAATCTTATCTCACATAGCCGAATCCTCCCTCTTTTTACATAAAACATTCATCCATGTTAAAGTTTGGTGCGTCGAGACCTTCATTTTCTCTTTGCACTCGTCCTCAACATGGCAGCACCTTTGAAGGAAATCTTGGTGGTAGGATTTGGCGCCATCGGAGCGAATTGTAAGTGCTGATGCTGAGGTTATCGACAATAGCTCATTTATGCAGATTCACTTGTCTTTAAACGGAGTGGTCTTGCTCGCGTCACCGTCGTTGCGAGAAGTAACTATCAAGCAATAAACGGTAAAGAGCAATCTGGTGTACTCACAACCCCCCTCTCAACGCGTCTGCTCAGATCATGGAATGCATTTCAAGAGTCGTCGATATGGCGAAATACAAGGGTGGAAGCCAGATCGATGCAAGTGTTTACTAGTGGCGTGACTTGTCGTCTAATCATCCACGTAGTGTGCCCCAACGTCGCGTCTGCCGCTGACCAACAATACGACTATGTTGTGGTCACCACCAAGGCCATCCCGGAACTGATAAAGACTCCGAGGATACTCGAACCGTTTCTGAATGCTGCCTATACCAGCAAGTTCATCCAGCCGACATATGTCATTCTTCAGAATGGATTGAACGTCGAAGCCGATCTCTATGACGCGCTCAAGGCTCTCAACCAGGGCGAACCCAAGATCATTGGTTCGTCGGTGTACATTGGGACTAATCTACTCGCGCCCGATGTGGTGCAACATAGCGAGGGCGTAAGTTGAATCTTTTCACACCTCATGGCGTACTTATCAGGGCATAGGATCGACCTACGCTCGGTATTTACCGCCACCGCAATTACACGACGACAGTCAATACCGCCGAAGAAGAAGCCCTCCTCCAGGACATCGGCGCGATATTCAAGGCCGGCGGAAGTGAAGTCACTCTCGTCCCCGAGATCCAGCGGAAAAAGTTCTCCAAGAACTTTTGGAACGTCGCATTCTCCTCCTTGGCGACGCTAACGCAATACCGTCTACCCGCGATATTCCGTCAACCCCCAAGCGATCCTTCTATAACATATGAGCCATACATCTATCCCGCGACCGCACATCTCATTGACGAGTACACGATTCCCATTATCCGCGCCACGCTTCAGGAGCTAGTCGTATTGGGTCGGGCAATGGGCTTCCCGGATACAGAGGACGGTATTCCTTCCGATCAACCGGATCGAACGATTGCAAACACAAAGAAGCTGCACGTTCTGCCAGAAAGTGACCATACCCCCAGTATGGCGCTAGACGCGCAGAAGGGATTCCCGATAGAGGTCGAGGTTATTGTTGGCGAGGTCGTTCGTCTGGCCAAGGAATATAAAGTGGACATTCCGGTACGTGCATAAGCAGTCACATTTCATCGACTGACGATTACAGCGGATCGAAATGTTGTATGCATTGCTTTTGGTGGTCCAAAACCAGATTTTGCGCAAACAGGCTAGCAAGTAACGATGTAGGAAGTTTTGTGGGCACACATACCATAGGAAGGACAGAGGAAATTCCAAGTGATTGAGTCGTTGCGCTCGAACGAATATAAGTAGGTAGAGTTACAGTAGATGCTAACAGAATATACAATACGCGTCAAAACAAGTTTCCTCGCCTGGCGCGTCGTCTCCAGATGGATAAGGAATTGGATAATCTTCATCCGAGTCTTCACCGATGGCGTCGACGTTAATGTCAATGGGTGGTGGAGGCTCCTCGTCGTCGTCGTCGTAAGAGTACAATATATGCATTTTGAACAAGAAAGGAAGAATACCACTGGAATGAATCAATAGATAGATACTGGTGCAAAAGCCCTCTACCCCCGTTTGCGCTTGATGTCCCCTGTGCTACGGGTACAGACATGGTGACAATGAAGAGGTGAGCAACAGTGTGCGCCAGAAGCGAAGTTAAACAAGGGTGCGATCATGTGATCGCGGACACCTTGATCAATGATCGCGAATACACGGGGTCTTGCGTGCCGTCTTAGACTCTTAGACTCTTAGTTCATAACGCCAGTTCGTCACCACCACCATTAAACACTCCATCACCCCATGGCACCCCCCACTAAACGCAAGAAACTGTCGGGTCTTCAAGGCCTGAAGTTCACGGAAGCTTTGGACTGCGTGTTTCGCCTGAAGGGACTAATGAATGAGTATCCAGACGAGGCTGAAAATGAGGGCGGGGCCTTTGAACAGGCGGGTGAGGCAGGAGAACTAATCGAGCAGCTTGTCAAGATTATGACAACCTCAGCCATGTACAAGGTCGATTTTCTCGACTCCGTTGCCCGTTGACTTGGATTTGCAGTCTCAGGTCTGTCACCTTTTCCCGCACTACGCCTGGGCACCTGAACGTGGAGCCTACCGGCGCCTTGTGCATCCCTGATGAAAAAGTGGCAGAGGCCGTATCGACAAGTCGGGCTGTCGCCCCCGATGATCTCTGGTCTTCGGCAAGAACACTTGAGCACCTCAATTTTCTCGTCCGGACCGTGCCGCCCAATGTGAGCCGTTCATCTTCCCTCAATGTACAACTGTCATAACAGACCTTTAGTGTGAAGCATCAACCCGTCTGCTTATTGACGCTATCTTCTTCCGCGCCGCTGCGTTGATGCCCGTCGGCAGTTCTCTGTTGCTTCATCTTGAAGCCTCAGTTCCACCAACCATTAGGAAAGAAGATACCACAAGTCTCTCCGGGATCACTGATTCTCTCGCCCTTATGGTCCCAACAAACAAACTTGGTGCGTACAACTCTCACGGGTTCTTTCATACCCTCATCATGGTTTGCTTTAGCCACATGGCGCTCTGCAGGCAACTTTACGCTCCTCAAATCTCTGAAACCGTCCGGCCTCTTTGTTGCGGAGGCAAAGTATGGCCCAGACCTCAACGCCCACCTCCCGCAAGCTGTAAGCGAACAGTACGCATGTGCAGTTCAACTTGGGTAAGTCATTTGTTTGGGCGGTTGCACAGCTTCAGAGCATTGCCAGCAAGAGTACAATGCGAGGCGTGCTCACCAATGGCGTCGAATGGACTTTCCTGATCGTATATGTCAACGTTGGCGGGTCGGGAGGCACGTATCGATGGTCTACAATATTTGAAATCGGACAGCCCGCAGATGCCAATCGAGTGGAACTTGTTGCTCTTGCACTTGCGCAATCGGTAAAGTCATGCTCAACGATATATCCCCGCCGTGTCCTGAATGTTGGCTCGCAGATCCAGAACTGCTCCGAAGATATACAGCCAGACGAGTTGTTAGAGTGGTTAGCCTAGTATTAGTTGTCTCAATACTCACTAAACGACAAGATGCCTCGATAAAGTTCAAAGTAATATATATCGCCGATGTAGGGCAGGGAATGTGCCTTTGTCCCGCACTCACTTAGCCTTGACGGAATCTTCAAGTTCAAACTCTCATGACAAAGGGGCAAGTGGGCAAGTGAGCAAGTGAGGCCAAGTTTCACACTCCTCGAATATAGGTAGGTAGAGTAGTAGATGCTAACAGAATATACAATACGCGTCAAAACAGGTAACGGAAAATAATACAGTACAATACAAGACTTCTCAATGCCCCGTCATTTTGCATTTTACCAAGGTTCCTCGTCCTCGTCCTCAGATGCAGCAGCACCCCACTCAGCTCGCAAGTGCGCTGGAACACCCGGAGTGACCCGTCATCCTCCTCATCATCCTCATCATAGTACATCTCTTGCACTTCTCCATCCCCGGAGTCATCATGCTCGTCATCAGAATAGCCTTCACCATCAAAGCTAGCATGATGCTCATGCACATCGTATCCCTCCCGGTCATCACCATCTTCCGGATGGAAGAGGTCATGTTCGCCTTCATCTACATCCACTTCAACGTCCACATCATCGTCCATATCATCGTCCGATAATACTATCCCGCCTTGTCTCAATCGCGCAGGCGCAACGTCGTCCTCGGCCTCGGAGTCAGCGTCGCTGACGACGATGTACCGCCGAGGTGTTGGCAGCGTCTGAGCTACGACTTCTTCTTCAACATGGTCATCGCCTTCCTCGCCTTCATCGTCGTCGTCGTCGTCTCTAAATAGATAAGGAATGGGATAGTGATGGGGATAATCTTCATCCGACTCGTCACCGATGGCGTCGACATCAATGTCAATGGGTGGTGGAGGCTCGTCGTCGTCAATAAAGCTGCCTTCATAATCGTAGTCGTTTTCGATGTCTTCATAGAGACCTTCCCCTTCCTCATCGTCCTCGTCGCCATCATCATCTTCCACAGAGATGGCGTCAAATCCTCCTTGCAAGAAATTGTAGATTCCCATGCCAAGCATCATCCCGTTTGCGCCGCCAAGATGATCTTCCCGTCTGCGGTGATTGTCCGGATAGAGGCGTTCGCAACTCGAGCACACACCGTCCCAAATCTCGTGCATGCAGTCTTGGCACCTGTAAATATTGTCCTCTGCATCGTACACGCCCATCAGGTCTTGCTCGTCTTGGGACTCCTGCTGTTGAAGTGTCCTAAAGAGCCCATTCCACGGGTCAGTGGGTAGGGGCCGTTCTTCGGTCTCTGGTACGTCTGTGAGTAAGCCCGTTTTCAAGAGGCCTAGAACAGTGCTCTTGATCGTCCAGATTTCGATTGGGCGCTTCGTGATTTGGGAACGGCAGTGCGGGCATGTCTTGGCTTCATTCTCCCTCGAGAACCAATTGAGGAGACAGCTATGACAGGAGACGTGTCCACAAGGAGCGAGCGCGTAAGGACGACGTAGAACGTCGAGACAGATTTGGCAAGTCATGTTGTTTTGGACATGACGGAGCGCATCATCGTGTTTTTTCAGAAGCTGAGGGTTGAGTTGAACGTGATAAAGGGGACGTGATAGAATTGACGAGTACCAGTGACTGAGCTTGCAGCTCTTCCGTCAAACGAATGATGATATCCTGGGAAGACTCGACAGCAACCTGTTTTCCTTTCCCTTTATTCTTTTTCATGGGCGGCGGGCTCGTTGACGACAGCTAAGGCTCGATGAATATATAAGACAATAACGCGTGACAACCCCACATACCGTTTCCGAGTCCGTCTCGAGGGCTTTGGAAATGATAGTGGGCGTAGTTGTCTGCGATGGCTGTTAACGCAGCTCCAGAATAGACGTGTATAGAGCATACGTTGTTGGCAGCGATACTTCCTTTTCGCTTCTTTTTCCTGCGTCGTTTTTTGTCAGACTTTCTGGCTGGCGACGATTCCTTGAGCTTCTTGTGGGGTCTATTTGAGTCTGAAATATCAGAAATTGCGCGTTTCCTGGGCTGCGAGGGACCAGCAACGGAAGACATTTCGTGGTGTGAGAACAAAAGCGGTTGCCCTAAAGGGGTCACAGTTTGGTGCAGTTTGTGATCAAATTCGAAAAGGCGAGCTGCGACTTTGCGACTAGAAGTTAGTCTAGAACTGAACTCGTTCCACGATGAACTTGCTACAAAATAAATCGTGACAGGCGCGTCAAAAGGTAGTCTAACCAAATATTCCAAGTTGCCTAAATGCAACTTGGAATATTTGAGGGACGCGATCAGACGTCATTAGACTAAAATAGCTTGACTGCAACCACCACCACCATCTTTTCCTCCATCCATCCTCCAGCGGTTCCGGCAACCGGTCATTGTCTTGAACGCCATAAAACTCGGATGCCCGCCCAATAAGCATCGACAGCACCGCTACCAACGAGCTTATCTTAGTCTGACTAGTGATGGCCTACTACTCGCGACCTTTCCTTCCCCTCATAAATACGCGCTGGATGGACGACTTGGCCCTCAAAGCTGCTTATTCCCGCATGTCTTCAATCGCTACCAACGATGTGCCCAGTGATGTCAAGGCCATCACCTACAGCCTGCGGTCATTCCCAGCTTCCCGACGGCCTTCCCAACGCTCATTACGTCCCTCTCCTCCGCGCGTATACCATCGAGACCCGTTCCTTCCTTCCCCCGTTGACATAGAGCCGTCCAAGGACGATTCTCTCTGTCCGCCAGTCACCTCTCCAAAGGACAAACCATCCTTTTCCTCATCTAAAACCTTTTGGGTCTCCCTCTACTTCTGTTTCAATCTCGGATTAACACTCTACAACAAAGGCGTTTTAGTCTCCTTCCCATTTCCCTACACACTCACTGCAATCCACGCCCTCTTCGGGACACTCGGCGGTGCCATTCTACTTGGAAACGGATCGTTCCACGCCGTCACTCTCAGTGGCCCGGAGACCCTCCTTATCGTCGCATTCAGCATTCTCTATTCAGTCAACATCGTTGTTAGCAATATATCACTGCATCTGGTCACTATACCAGTGAGTCTTCCCAACTTGATACCAGATGGCTGCTGAACTCCAGCATAGTTCCATCAAGTTATACGCGCCGCCACACCTATTTTCACCATCATGTTCTCTTCTATCATGTTTGGACAACACAGCAGCTATATGAAGCGTGTCTCTTTGATACCTGTCGTACTAGGCGTTGGTTTCGCGTAAGCGCGCATTATCATTCGCAGTCGGACTTCCCTCTCACTCACGCTCTAGAACATATGGCGATTACTACTACACCGCCTGGGGCTTCATGCTTACTCTCCTTGGAACTGTCCTCGCTTCTCTCAAAACCATATTCACGCACGTTCTCCAATCACCCCGAACCGCATCATCCCCCACATGGCGACCACAACTCCCATCGCTCGCCCTTCTGTATCTGCTCTCACCCCTCGCCTTTATTGAATGCGTTCTTCTCGCCTTCTTCACCGGAGAGCTGCACGATGTGAGGCAGTATGCCACACACGACATGACCACGCGCAAGGGTATTGCTCTTGCCGCAAATGGATGCATCGCCCTTGGCTTGAACATTGTTAGTTTCACTGCGAACCGCCAAGTGGGGGCGCTAGGCATGACAGTAGCTGGTAATTAGTGCTTCTCCATCTAGTTTGACTGCCATCTCACTTCATTGATTTTAGCCAACGTCAAGCAGGTGCTGACGATCGTCCTAGCGGTGCTAATTTTCGACCTATCCATAAGCTTTACAAACGCCATCGGGATATTGTTGACTCTAGCAGGTGGCGTCTGGTACGCTTATGTAGAATTCGTGGAGAGGAAGAAGACGGCGACGTGATACGCACAGCTACGTAGAGAAAGGACAAACCACTGACATGTACATGATTTATCTTAGTTTCGTATTTGTATCAATTCACTCGCATTTGTAACTTAGGTCTATCACGAATATCTGTATTGGATGACTTCCCGTAGCCATTTAGAAACGTAGATTATTTTCTAAACGCCCAAAGAGGCAATTTGCCGAGCCCGGCGCCAGGGTCCCTGCGCAAAATCTATCGCGGTGGGCTCTGGTGGGCTGCTTTCAGATTATAGCCAGGGAAGCACCCCTCTAATACCCCCTCCTCCAGAATAAAACTTGCCTTCTAGATGTCATCGTTAGGGTCGCGAAAGCACAGCACACACAGTAGTGTGTCACTTCTTACATTCCCTCCATACTGTGAGCTCAAATTCATGGCCAAAGGCATCCTTGACAAGCCACCTACTTCCGAATCAAGAACGCATCGCTTTCGAGCGGTTTTGCAGAATTTCCTTACGGGATTAAGACGTCGGCAGCGCGGCAGGAGGTTTGTCGTGCTGAATTGCCATCTTTTCTAGATTGGCTTACGGTTTGCATGTCTGGTTTCCTGAATTGCGGAGTTCGAATCATCTGACATTCAGAAGATAATCTGTCTTTCTAAATGGCTACGGGAAGTCGTCCATTTTCAGTCTAAACCGGCGTAGCGCACGTCTGCGTTTGAATCTAGCCAGGCGAGCCAGTTCTTCAGGTATCGACCGCCGTGGCGAACAGTAGACGAGTCTCCGACAACGCACTTGGTGGACGATAAGCCAACGTCTTCGGAGACGGCGTCAAAGTACATACCAGATGTCGTTTTGCTCTAGTCATAGCCACTAGTTGCAGAATCACGTCAACAACGTAGCAAACACTAGTAAGCTGCGCAAGTCACACACCATTCAGCCGTCGTTTCTCTTTCAGGAAACCGACTTCTCGCTAGACAGCGAGACGTCAGTTTGAATCTAACACTTAGTTAGAGGTGGAGTACCTTATCATTGCTGCGAACAAGGCTGATGATGACAGCATCCTTTTCTCGCCCCTGCATACCATCGACGGTGCCGATCTCGAGTGCGGCGCCATAGTGAGGGCGTAAAAGTGACGTGAGGAGCGTCACTTGTGCTTGGTACCTGCGAGAAGCTTTAAGATGGTCCAGTCCGGGCTACGACGGATCATCTTACGGTGTGATGATAGCTATTTGACCAGCGGAAACGCCCATTCCTGTCTAAGCCAGTAAACATTCAGGAGGGGACCACGAAAGGCATAGGCCCACATACCAATTTGTCCACCCAGGACTTGACGACCATCGCTTCGTTCTCGTTGCATCGCGAGCCCTCGTCGCCATCGCCCTCGAGACGCTCAAAGTATTCACATCCCGCCGTGTCGAAAAACACGACAGGAGTACCGAGGACCTCTTTGATGGCGTCTTCGTCTGTGTCCTCGGGCTCGACGATATCGCTCAGCAAGTGTTCAGACACCGAATTGTGGGATTCCAGTTTGTTCTGATAGAGCGTCTTGGAGGGAAATTGACATATCGATGAATGCATGCTGGGGCTACATCAGTCACATCGTTAGGGAACACCTGCTAGAAGATACGAACCGATACTGAACAGTCAACATACGCTTTATTTTATTTCCATACATCTTCTCTAAACGATCAAATATCGTCGTCTCGAGCGTCCGGGGAGGAATTAGTGACGGTAGCTTCGATTTCGCGGATACAATAGGTTTCTCATCAGTTTCCTCAGGTTCAGTTGAATCCGAATCGTCCACGTCCGACGCATCTTCAGTTTGAGGCTTTGCTTTCGGGGCAGTCTTTTTGGCTTTCGGCGCGGGCGGTTTAGCCTTCTTCTCCTTTTTCGCCTTGTCGAGAGAAAGTACCGTTGGCGGCAGCTGCAGCGGATCACCCGCCAAGATGAGCTTGCTAGCCTTGAAAATCGGGACCCAGCAAACCTAAGAGGAACGCACGTTAATAAACAGGTCTACGACTCTTATGCACCAGGATGTCATACCGGTTCAAGTGCCTGAGTAGCTTCATCAATGATAACGACGTCGAAGGTATGATTCCTTAATTGTCGCCCACCAGCAGAGTGGCATGTAGTGAGCACAACCTCGGGAATGTCAGTAGGACCTTCGCAGAGGAACACTAAATAGCGTAAGATTACCTGCGATTCGGCCAAGACAGCCTCTACCACTCCTCCTTCTCTCTGTCGGTATCTGATGCTCAAGTTAGCCTTCGAAAGTCGAAACAGTAACTCGACGAACTCCTTGCGCAGCGCCTTCACATCTTCCCACAGTTTCTTTCGCTCGGCACCTTTCGGTCGTTTCCCTTTGGCGCCTTTGCCGCTGCCAGATAAAACGTTCAGAGTAGATTCCAGTTCAGCGCGGACATCTTTAGCCAGAGCCGCCTAATAATGTACCTCAGCGATGATAGAGAATCGGCTACTCGTTACGGACCTGGTCAGTCCTCGAAGCTTTCACCTCTAAAGTCGAGTCCAAGATGCCTTCATGCGCCATGACCCGCGCTGGATGTCCGATCCGGGTCACTTTGAGCCGCTCTCCCTTCTCCCCAGGTGGAAGCGCCAACAGTCGTTCCAGAATATTGTCCACCGAGAGATTAGACGCGCCGCATACAAGCAATCTGCGAGGTTTCCCATTTGGTGCAGGCGAATGGGTTAGCTGTCGGATGATTTCTATTAAGGTGTGCGTCTTTCCGGTACCTATCGATGAATACGTCAGCCGAGGATAGTAGAGTTCAATATGAATCTACCAGGCGGTCCGTGGATGCATGCGACTTCCGGTGCTTCTAAGCAAAACTTGATGGCGTCCTTCTGACTGGGATTGAGAGTGTCATCGAAAAATTGGATAGGTGGTACAGGGACAGGGTCCGAAAGAGGCGAAATCGCGGTCAAGACTTGAATAAGAGGTGTTAGTTTGGGAATGGTTTTGTCGTTGGGCTAGAATGCTCTGAGCCTGGCCAATCGGGTTAACGACTGAGAATAGGCTTACTTTGGATCCCGTTACAACACTTTCAAGCGTATCGATAGCCTTGTCCATCCTTTTTTCACGTCATATCAATGAAAACAATTTTAAAGGCGTGTAATACCTATCATATGTTACACTGTTGGCAATCTTCAGAACGCGACATCGTTCTGGTAGATCGAGGTCGCTTGAAGAGTCCGATTGATCTACAGCCACGACAACACGAGTATCAGAGACCTAGAAGATGAAACGGAATCAAAGACAGAAAGCGGCGAAATTACCTTGTAAACAACGCCTTCAACTGCAGAACTGGTCGTTTCGGTAGTGCTTGCGCTCTTCTTTGGTTTCTTCTGTGCGGCCGCATTCGTCACATTTGCCTCGACTCTTGCAAGATCTCCAGGACTATCGGATGTTCAAGGGTCAGGTGCAATCTAAGGAAGAAGGAAGATTCTTGTACCGAAGGGTGTGGGGCGGGAAAATGACAGATGTATGATATGCCGCCGGCCGTTCTAGCTCAATAAGGCTGCCTTGAATGAACAAAATTTTCACAAGCGAGGACTTGTCCATCACTTACGTCTTCCCACCGAGCCCCACGTTCATCGATACAACACCAAGACCGGGGAGAGATAAACCTTTTTGTTCCAAGAGCTTCGGACCGCAATTTGATAGAAGAAGGGAGCTCCGTTCAATTTCTGCATTTCTTTCTTGGGCAAGAAGGTGGCGTTGTCGCGAGATGAAGGCGGTGAAGGCGGCGTTCTGCGGCTCTGTCATTGTTGGTGACAGAAAGAGGCAAAGTACAAAAAAGGCAATGAACGCACAGAAATCCGGGCCGGACGTAATTTGACAATTTGCTATACGCCGGTCACGTCATCAAAGGCGCAAAATATGTTCATTGAAGGTTTGTGGTACCATCATCGCACACTGCAGGGGCGGGGAATATAGTTTGGGTTGAGTTACTCATACAATTATTCAAGTTACTACTTACTTAGTGGGGATGAGGTCTTCACATGAAGTCCACGACGTCCATGTGCGAGGAAGTTGAGCTCGTCGATGATTCGGACCGGAGGCCCCAGTCAGAAGCCTCGCCCAGGATGAGTTTACAGAAGAAGATTGATTTGGCTCATGCTCGGAACATCAGCGTAAGACAAGTTCCGCATCGCACATTGCCAGTGGGGCACCATCGAGTTCATGATAGTAGGTTACGCTCACACTAATGGGGCTTTCTGATCATCTTAGTCTTCAATAGCATGCCGTAGAGCAAACCGTTATCTCTCAAATGTATTCACAATATTTCTACTGTGCGAATTGTACGCAAGAATAAACGACTTCCGCGCATTGTGCACGCGTACCGTCGTGCATCGAGGCGGGGTATGGCCAGAACCTGTATGTAAGACCGAAAAAACAATACAAATCACGGAGTATTCGATATTGAACAATGCTTATTCTCGGAGAGATAGCCGAAGTACCTGTACGATGCCACTGCGCCCTTGTAATTCGTGTAGGTTGATTTGGTGTTGATGGCGATTTGATGCTTGGGTGTACGTATACTTCCGACCGGTAGTCAGTTACGCCCGCAATGAAAGCCAAGACCAAGTGACAGGAGATGCGCAGTGAGCCAGAAATAATCGCAAACGAGGGATTACGTTTCGGACCGTGTCGACAGTCGCCACAATGGCTAGAAGAGGGGTTGCTCTGATTCGAAAAATAGAAGGACATTTATGATTTAATTGAAAGCTGGACGTCGGATAATGCTGTCAAGGGAAAGCCCTTGGTGGGATCATACAGGAGCTATAGCGCGACAGCTCCACAGGCATGCAGTGCCGTTATGTAGGTCTTATCGTCTGCGAGGTTAACGTTGGTAAAGGTGAGAGTCAGTAGCAGCTGTGACACAATTGCAAGAAAGATGGCTGCCACCTGACCCCTCGCGGTCATCTGTGGTATGTAGGTCCATGCTGATCCAGGATTCGAGGACGAGGTCACTAGTGGTTTACACGACGCGAACTGAGTACTGGTCAAGGTCAAATTTCTCCTGAACAGTATAGATAAAGGGGTTCGAGCCGACGGAGCAAATGAAGAGGAGACCAGGAGGAGAAATCACGGAGTTTGACGCGGTATAGCCCTAGCACCGGCTCGTTACGCGTAAAACCTCGTAAACAGCCAACTCGTGGGTGTTATCGATGCCTCGCTTCGCCAAGGTGCGGCAAGAGCGCCCTAATGAAAGAACATTCGAAATTGTTTTATGTGATTATCGCCCCATAATCGTTCCCTGTCGTTCCACGTTTAGCCGACGTCGGACTTTGAAACAAATTTTATAAGAACCCGGGAGTTGCTACCTTCCCTTACCTACACCCACTACTTTCCAGCGTCTCTTGGACACTCTTCATCTCTCAGAGTTACTTGCTCCTGTGCATGTACTCGAACCAGCTTTGCAGCTCTCATAACTCTCATCGCGGCACCAAACACACGTCTGCTGCCGGGTTTCTCATATCGTTCTAAGTCCCTCCCCTCTGTCCTCTGTTGCATATAATCTATCTTCACAATGTCTGCGTCCGGATACACCACTCCCGAATCCGAGCTCGAGGGCATCCTCCCCGTTCACCCCACGGCGGCTCGTCGTCCCCATGCCCTGGTCGTGCAGTCCGAGCACACCTCGTACTCTGACGAGCATATCACCGCCAAGTACAGCAACCGTGGTGCCAGCGTCATCGTCGCCGATGGACAGTTCATCATCAACCCGACAGTAGACTCGTTTGAGTTCCAGACGAAGCGCGAGGTTTCCAAGACCGGGTATGTCGTCTTTTTTTGTTCTCGCGTTATGATCGCCTCTGACGCGTTTTTTAGTCTCATGATGATCGGACTTGGAGGCAACAACGGTAGTACGTTGACTGCGACCATCCTTGCGAACCGCCACAACATTACTTGGCACACCAAGTCTGGCATCCAGCAGCCTAACTACATTGGTTCGCTCCTCCGCGCTTCTACGGTCCGCATTGGCACGGAAGCTGGGACCGGCAAGGATGTCCATGTTCCTGTGTCCGACGTACTCCCTATGGTCCATCCCAATGACCTTGTTCTCGGCGGCTGGGATATTTCTGGCGCTCCTATGGACAAGGCCATGGAGCGCGCTCGTGTCCTCGACTACGACCTCCAACGCCAAGTCGCGCCTCACATGGCGGGCATGAAGCCTCTCCCCTCCATCTACTACCCCGACTTCATCGCCGCCAACCAGGAGGCTCGCGCCGACAACGTCATCCCCGGCACCGACAAGCAGGCCCACCTCGAGCACATCCGGGCTGACATCCGCAAGTTCAAGAAGGACAATGACCTTGACCGTGTCGTCGTCTTTTGGACTGCCAACACCGAGCGCTACAGCGACATCATTCCTGGTGTCAATGATACCGCCGACAACGTGTTGAAGGCCATCAAGGCTTCCCACCCCGAAGTTTCTCCTTCTTCGCTGTTCGCCGTGGCTGCCATCCTGGAGGGCGAGCCGTTCGTCAACGGTGCTCCTCAGAATACCTTCGTCCCAGGTGTCATTGCGCTTGCTGAGAAGCACAAGTCCTTCATCGGCGGAGACGACTTGAAGTCTGGCCAGACTAAGCTCAAGTCCGTTCTCGCCGAGTTCCTCGTCAATGCTGGTATTAAGCCTCTCTCCATTGCTTCGTACAACCATCTTGGCAACAATGATGGCCACAACCTGTCGGCGGAACCGCAGTTCAAGAGCAAGGAAATCAGCAAGAGCAGCGTCGTCGACGACATGGTCGACGCGAACCGCTTGCTTTTCAAGGCGCCTGAGGGCAAGGGCAAGGGTGAGCACCCTGACCACATCGTCGTGATCAAGTATGTCCCCGCTGTTGGTGACTCCAAGCGCGCCATCGACGAGTACTACTCCGAGATTTTCTGCGGCGGTCGCTCCACTATCAACATCTTCAACGAGTGCGAGGTATGTTCCGTTGTTTGTTCTCGCGTTCACCCACTTATACCGCCTTAGGATTCTCTTCTCGCGACGCCTTTGATCTTGGACTTGGCTATCCTCACTGAGCTCTTGACTCGCGTCAAGTACCGCAAGGCAGGCTCTGGCGAGTTCCAGCCTTTGTACTCGGTTCTGTCGCTCCTGTCGTACATGCTCAAGGCACCGCTCGTCAAGCCAGGTCAGTTCACATTCAGCCAAGTGAATGTTCAGCGTCTGACATTTCTTTAGGCACCGAGGTTGTCAACAGTCTCAATAGGCAGCGCAATGCTCTCGACTCGTTCTTGAAGGCGTGCATTGGCCTTGAGAATAACAGCGACTTGCTGCTCGAGACCAGGATCTGGTAAAATGTAGATGTCGGAGAATTGTGTCCCGCATGGATTCAACTCCATCGCGGGGAAGGTCGACCAAAAGGGTCCCATGTTCTTGTCTTGCTAGATGTATATCACACCTGAATGTTACCTGATTATCTGATATGAATGAGTGCGAGTTCTACACCAGTGGATTCCTTAAGCAACTTAGTTCTGTTTAATGCGGCGCGAATCCTGGCAGGTCAGTGATTGTATTACCCCAATGCACTTCGCGTGGCACATCTTATAGTGCACTCAAAGCTGATTGGATCTCGATAAATAAGAGCGAAACATTGACGTTTCCGATTTGACAGCGGTGGTCAGGCTGGAAAATGTGGCGCAATATAATATTTGGTCTCGTGGTCGTCATACATCCACTTCGCTGGGAATGTTTACATGGTGATGCCCTCATGAATGAATTAAATTGCTTCATGCCAAATACATGGTTAATACTGCGTCTGCTTTGGTTAACCAGAAACGTTCCTTTCCTAGTTTGATCTCAAATTTCGTGATTGTCAGAGGAAATGGCAGCAAGCGAAAAAAGAGTAAAGCATATGAATTCACAAGTCCGTCGTAAAGAATTGACAATAAGTAAGTACTATAGGAGTTTGCGTTAAAATGTCATCAATCAGAGCATAAGTAGTCCGCTCAGTAGCCAGCGCCGCTTCCACCACCGGTGTATCCACCAGTGCCGTTGATCTTGATAGCAAGCGCTTTGAAGGCATCAAAGTTCTTGTCACTGTCTTGTTTGGCGTTAATCGAGAAGACCATTCCAGACCCGCAGTGGCCCGTCTGTCCACAGAATCCCCAGATCGGCTTGTCCTGCGAAGCATTAGAAATACCTTGCGGCGGGAAAGATTAACATACATCGTAGATCGTGATCTGGAACGTGGGGAACTCGGTGGCGTTGGGAGGGACGAACATCTGTAAACGACGTTGATGAGAACAGCACCGAGGTCCTGCGAAGAAATACATACAATCCAGAGTTGAATCCGACTTCTCCTGTGCTGGAGGTGTCAGCGAGGGGCTGGCAAGGGTTCTCGAAGCTGCTCTGGGTGGCGGTGTGGTTCTTGGGATGGAAGACAAAGGTGACCGTGTCGTGGACGTTGGCCGTGATGTTGGGCGGTCCGTATGCAAGCTGTCCGTCGACACCAACGATGATCTGGTGGTCGCAGGGAGCTGAGAAAGGCATCAGTACTGCAATCGGTGGCGAGGAGAAAATCGCTTTACTGTAAGAACCGTCGTCCGAAGAATAGCTGTCGTCCCAGTAGGTACCGTCGTCATCGCAGGTGTAGCCGGGAGGAGGAGGAGCGGTGCCATTAGTGGCGATGGCCAACGCCTTGAAGGCGGCGAACGAGTGGGGGTCGTAGTCGGGAGGCGGGTTAATGGCAAACACCATACCTGCATTTGTGTCAGCGGGTAATGCCTATAAAGTGATGTCCAACCTACCCATGCCACAATGACCGGTCTGTTCGCAGTGAATCCAGACGGGCTTGTCGTCAGTAACTGTGACATAGAATGACTTCGTCTCGTAGTCATCAGGCGAAACGGGCACACTGAAAGTCATGGACGTCAGCGTAGAAAGGTAGGAATTAAAAGTTAACCTACAAGCCTGAATCGACACCATACTCTAGAGGAACACATGGAGTATCGAAAGCAGACTGGGTGACGGTATGGTTCTTGGGGTTGCTGGAGACAGCGTCAGATGGGTTTGTCGTGGCCATAGAGGCGGAAAATCGCTTACAAGTTGAACTGAACGGTGTCACCGACGTCGGCATAGACATATTCGGGATAATACGCAAGCATGCCGTTCGGGCCAACCTCTACCGTGTGTGTTTGCCCTCCGTACGTGGCCATAGCCGCGGGCACAACAGCAGAAAGAGCAAGGATAAAAGCAGACAGTGTCATCATCGTGAAAGATTAAAGCGCAAAAAAAGCAAGTTGGCGTGTAGAAGAAGAAGAAGTCGAAAGACGCCAACGAAAGAGAAAGAACACCAAGCGGTAAGGAAATATAGAAACCAGGCTGAGCCTTTATAGTGCCACAGTGTCCTATGTTCTCGGCTTCCATTAGTTCGGTTTCAGCGAATTTGACCACGCTAAAACCGCGCACTGGTACGAACGCAGTGCTGCATTAGGCAGATTTTGCAGAGCCCGTGGGCGGTCGGGTCTTTCGGAGTTTCCGATTGTCGATGTGTCCAAGCGAGCCAAGGCAGTGCTTGTCCACGAAGTTGGTGGAAATTCAAGAATGATGCGCCATTAATGCCGCAGACTACCCTCGATGGCTAATGCTTCGGTTCCTTGGCAGAACAGCGTAGTAGGACAGTCTGAGACGCACAGGCAGAATATGGACATATACGGTGGGGAGACGGGCGATGGACGCTGATGCGGTACGAATGCGGATCTGAGTCCTGCATGTCTTTGGTGGGTATGTTTCTGCTAGTGTCTGCGAGGATTGAATTGAGCAGCGCCTTGTGGGCGGGGCTATCGGGGGCACTCTTCATCAAACACTTTGGAAATAGCCCACTAATAGCCCCCACTGTGATTATCAAGCCGTCTCGTTCTCTTCTTGTTTATCATATACACATACCTTCTTATTCATCTGGTCCTCGACGAGCTCTTCGTCTACACTGCAGATTCATCGTGATAGATTCTAGTTTCACAGTTCCGTCCTCGACTCGATGTTCGATCCGTCAAAGTTACCCGCCTCGGAGTTGAGCATCCCTTCCAATAACGTCAGGCGAATGCGCCCATTTTGCGATGAAACGTACTCAGACATACGGAGAGCCATATATGCGGGATTCCCAGAAAGTCCTTGGTACTCCAATTCAACTGCAATTGGATTAGACCGGTGATCATTGTCAAAGCGCGCGCAGAGTGGGTCCGTTAGAGAAACAGTGTGCCCGAGAATAGCGACATTTTAGCGACAGTGGTGTTACAAGTGTATAGAGTTGTACAAGGTTAAGATGAAAAAGCTTATGTCACGAATTCGGCCCCGAATCCACAGGGCATGCATTCAGTTGCTCACCTCACCCATATAGCCTTATAGACGCGAAGCTCAAACAGCTGTAGCGCGCCATCTGCAAAGCATTGATATTCCCCAGCTCAACCGACTTGAAGCTTGAAGCCTCTGAAATCATGATTTCGACATCGTTCATGACGGTCAAAGTTTATGAAGAGTCAAAGATACAATGTATGAAGGAGCAAGCGCAATATGTTGTACAAAAGGATACCAGGTTTACCGACCATATCTGTCCGATGGCAATTAATGATGAACGTAGGAAGCTGCGAAAGAAACAGAACGTACTTTTGCAATTCCCACTCTCTGTTGTCCAGTGGGCAGACGTTACGGGTCTTGAGCCATCGAGAGATGCAATGGAAGTGGAAAGCATGCTATCGCCACGAGAAATGAGATCAAGGACGACATAACGTGAGGGGAGACTCACGTTGCAGATACCCCAAGCCGCATTGCACTCTTCACTACTGGCGGAGACCTGATTCGCTTGACAATCGATACCTAGAACAAATAACGTGTAAGAGAGTGATGGGAGACAGCGATGAAGTTACGAACAGAGATCCATAATATGGTTCCTGCAAATGGCACAGTTATCCACAACGATGTCTGTACGATGTTGAGAGACAAACGACACTATGATGAAAGACGACGTATACCCCACGCCCAGAGCGAAACGGCATTCCACTGAAATAATCCTATGAGGCTTGGCCGAAAACAGGAAGAGTGGATGGATTCACCTTCTTCACTTCAAATCGCTGCTTTCCGCCCTCCTTGCCCAAAGCCGGCTCGGCCTTTTCCTTCTTCACTGGGGGCGCCATATCCACGTCCATATCGGCCATCGTTTCTCTATTGCGTGGAATCTAGAATGGTACACGATTGAAGCGGCCGTGTCCAGGCTGTGGTGGCGGTTGCAAGTCAGGAAGAATCGTGACTGTGACGGTACCGTCTTGATCATCACTGATCAGATTTTGACGCCCCAGTCTGCAGTTCAACTCAAGACTGGGAGGGTTTTCGACGGCACACTGAACAATAGCACTGTTATGGAAGATTATCAACGACAATCGCATTCAAAAACTATAATCTACGAAGAACTAAGAACTAAGAAACAAAATCATTTTCATCGTCTTGGTAAACATTCACTCAGGAAGGCATCTACAGGCTTCTCCAAGTGCCAGTCCTGAATCCCATCGTCGCGTGACAAAGTGGACCAGTTCGGAGATGGCGTAGCCTTGATGTGAGAGAAGTCCTGAACGGCCAGATGCTTGCTCTCAAGAACCTAACCCGCATAAATGAAACAGAGGAAGACGTTACAGAGAGCGCACGGACCTGAGGCGCATTGCTGAGCGCAGCAGGATACCCAGAAAATCGTATCTTCGAGCAGTGCTCGATGATAGGGTTGGAAGAAATCGCGAGGTAGACATCCACATCGTGCGAGGTATGCATTCGGAACTATAACGGGATTAGATAGAATAGGACAAGGTTAACCGAAAGGAAACCTGATGGCATCCTACAGCTATGATGCAGTTTTCCATATCATGCATCATGATCGTGGACTGAATCAATGGCAAAAGGATAATCGTATTTCGCACATTGCGAACGTGTACAGCGGATATCGACGTATGAGCCAGAAGATTCACGACGCAGTTCGTCAAGTCAGAAATAGCTAGGTCTTTTGAAGTGGTCGGCGTAGAATCAAGAGCCACAACCTGATGAGCGAGAGATGCGATGGTGACAAGATACGATGTGGAAGGCGATGGGACAGTAGAAACGGTTGGTGCAGAAGCCTCCTCAACGACTACTGGAGTAGCCCGAGAGGCTGCTGGCTTTCTCTTGAAAGCAAACTTGGAAACAGGTTGCGAAGCTTTGCGTAGAGATTCCAGCAACGTTCCAATAGATTTCAATTGCTAATGAACGGCTGTAAGTTTGCGTCTGCCTCGTGAACAGGAGCTTAAACAGACATTCTCATATCCCTTCTGATCATATGTGGGTAATGACCCAATAGCATCTGCCAGTTCTTTGCTCAATTTCGATAGGTCGGTGGAGAACTCGGCCAAAGTTTCATTTGAGACGGTACCACCGGCCTTTGCATCGTTGATACGCGTTGATAGCTCTACGGAGTGTTATAATTGATACCGTAAAAGCGGGTTGGCACTGACGGGTGCTCTCAGACGTGAATTTTGTTGAGAATTGTTGGGAAAATGTCCACTGATCGTCAGACATGGAAGCAAGAAGAATGTTGTACTGTTTGGCATTGGCTATCACGGCCGTGGGAAAGCGGCTGATCCACAACCACCACCGTCGTTAGGCGCGCTGAGAGCGACGCAGCTGTTGTCGTCGCCGGCCTGCCTTTCCATGGACAATGCCTCTCAAAAGCTCCTAGAGTCTGCAACTCATAGGACCCTCCATGCCACCGGATTCGCCCGCTCATCATCTCAGGCCTCGCTTGTATTGACGGACCTCCTCTCACGCTACCTAACATTATTGACCTCAACGTGCGCCAAGTACGCCCAGCATGGAGGCAGGACGAGACTCTCCTCCCGTGATGCAATATCTGCATTGGATGAAATGGGTGTCAGCCTTGACGAACTCAAGGATTTCGGCTTAACTGAAGGACTAGAGCTGAATCGCTATGCAATCAAGTCATCGCGCAGAGCGGAGGATCTCAACGAATTCAGAGGTATGTGCTGCTACGGTGGCGCGTTACAGGGTAATAATGCTCTTCAGCCCAACTTTCGGAAGGTCTCAAGCAAGACCTCGACGACGCGATTCCTCTACATTACGCCCCCTTTGAGGGCATAGAGGAACAGGATGAAGAGGATGATTATGAAGACGACCATATGAGCGTAGACGATGAGGTGCCATCCGCAGAAACGCGCATGGACGAAGATGACATGTATGCGGATATCGACGTGCCTATGGGCGAAACAAGAGTCCGCCCCATATTACCATTATCTCCCATCTCCAATCCCTCCTCACCGTCTCGAAAACGCCTTCGCACACTTGATTGGCAGCCACCGCCACACATTCCCGAGTTCTTACCTCCCTTTCCTTCGATGGATGCTCCTCCGCCTGCAGAGTTGCCCGAACCCATTATTCCAGTGGAAAGCACCAACCGACCGCCATCACCGACGCAGCCTGCACTCCTGCTCAAGCGCTGACATCCTCGGCTACGGCAGACTGGCTCATGCAGGTCCCCTACCATCAATCATCTCTCGCCTCTCAACCCGAATTCCACCTTCCTACCCCCCTCCCCGATCCACCAGAGCGTGTGCAAAAGCTACCCACACCCAATATAGAACAGTCCCTCATCAGCGCCTATCATCATATCCTCACACATAGGCAACCTTCGAATAGTGCGACGGGTACTAGTAATCCCCTCCGACACAAGGTTGCAATGTCTCTACTTGCTCTGACGCAGTCGTCGTCGAGGTGGGAGCCCGCCGATACACTGTATTCCAATTTGGCAACGAATCAGCCACGGGTGACTGCTATGGGACCTAGTCATCCGTCGGTAGAAGCGCATGGGCGAGGCTCGCAGTTGACAAAGGACAAGGATTACAAGTTCCCTAATGTCAATGCTCGTACTCTGTACGTGAACGACCGACTCTCCAACGTCGTCAGCCAGCAGTCGTCCCGGATACCAGAGCTAGCGCAGCAGGTGTTGCCGGTACGTTCTATTGCAGTCATGTCATAACTGCACAACTAATGGCGTAAAGACAAAAATCTACTCCAGGGCGAGTAGGATTACACACCCGCCGGTGTTGGTGGCTGACAACAATGCCCTGACATATGGACCTGGAATTCCGGCGCCTTGGAATACAGGAAATTCAACTGCTTCCGGAGACGGGAAGAAGGAAGATGCCCCTCCCGTCCTTCCTGACGCGAGGCTTTTCGCTACGTGGGATTCGGAGACGAAGAATTTCAGGGAACCTCTCAAAGGGAGAGGGAATCGGGGAAAAGTCGTTATACATCCCACTCGACGGGGAAGTAGACTTGTTTGAGCTCTGTTTGATGTTGCTTTCGTTATGTATATTGAGTGTATCATTAGTTATGGACCCTCCTTGGGCTATATGGCGTCGGCCTTGACTTTCCTGCGCATTTCCCGTTGTAAGCATTAACGCTGAATGTATGTATGAGAGCATGTGGCTTCACCGAAAGCCCATCTGGCTACATGAGTGAGGTGATCAACTGAGTACAACTCTCCACCGTCGCTGAAATGTCGCTATTCTCGGGCACAAACGGACTCAATCTGCGCGCGTGGTCTAATCTAATTGGAGTACCAAGTAATCTGTCTCCGTCTTTCTGCATATATGGCTCCTTAGGTCTGAGTACGTTTCATCGCAAAATGGGCGCATTCACCTGACGTTATTTGAAGGGCTGCTCAACTCGGAGGCGGGTGACTTGACGGATCGAACATCGACTGGAGGCCTCGCAACTGAGAAACAACCTATCACGATGAATCTGTGTAGCTTTTGAAGATTGGAATGCGAGACACCGTGCTCCGCTACACTCCTTGAAGAAGGGAGTTGGAACGGTGAGGCGGAGAAAGTAGTACTAAGGTTGTACTTACTTCGTGGGGATACATGGTTAGACTTACGATTGCGAAGCTAGCTCAGTGTCGTCCTCAAGGAATAAGGAAGATGCACCTCCCGTCCTTCCCGACGCGAGGCTTTTCGTGGGATTCGGAGACCAAGAATTCCAGGGAGTCTCTCAAAGGGAGAGGGAATCGGAGAAAAGTCGTTATCACTCGACGGGGAAGTAGACTTGTCTTCAGCTCTGTTTAACGTTGCTTTCGTTATGTATATTCAGTGCGGACGGATGTCGGACGGTGATCGCGCCAAAAATAAAAATGGGAAATGTTCACGGAATTATGCAAAGGCTGTAGTTATGGACCTTCCATGGGCACCGAAGCTAAGCGTTTAAAGTTAGCACCGCCACAGTACAGTTACTAAGCACTACTCACATGACTGAAACGCGGTCACCAAACAGCCGGCCCTAAAGTGGCTGGAAATGAACATTGCTCTTTGTTGATTCACAGCGAACACTGCACTCGACGCAACCGTCGACGACGAGGGTACCATGACCTCTCAGTCGTCTGGGCCGTATGGCACAGGGACGTTCAGCACGCTGGGCACGCCAATGTCGCCCTCTGGACAATCGTATTCATCGCAGACTAGTGCGTTTTGGTTCCGTAAGACAATGCTTTTTGGATGCTAATAGCGTCCAGATTCAGATTCTACGGCCTCAACACCAGATATGCGGCGTATCAATATCTCGCCACCGGACGACTCGTGGGACGAAGAGGACTCGGTCGACGAGGTTGAAGCCACCTTGAACAATCTTGAGAACGACCTTGACGAGACAGAGCAGGCCGTCTCGTCCTGGTCCTCCTCGCAGTCCGGCTCATACTCATACACGGGCACGTTTACGCCCTCGGGATCCTACACCGGCACATACACAGGCTCCCCAGTCGTATTTATCGTTGCCGTCGGTCTTGGGCACACCGCACTCTACTGCCACTACCTTCCCTCCACCCGCTGGCAGCTCAGATATCCGACTCAGTAGAATCACAGAACGAACAGAACCAAGCTCTCGCCCAGTATCTGGGACATCGCTCCCTCCGAGACCCACCAATCCAGTGTCAGACCCCGTGCGCAGGTCCTTTTTGGGAGGCGCTATTTCGCCATCGCACTCGCGGTCATCGACAGACCCAGGCTCCGACCGGGACCTTCCTCCTCCTGGCCGCGCAAACGAGCTCATTGCTCGCTTCGAAACAAACAGCCCAGGACCTGGCCACTATAGGTCAGGGTCGGCGCCAGGCGGTCGCAGGTCTCCTTCTCCAACAAAATCCAGCTCCTCTTCGTCTGGCTCTTCAGAAACAAGACCGACGACGACATTTTCCACATTCCTATCGCCAGCCCGACCTTCGACTGTTGCTTCGACAGGCACTTACACTGGTGCTACGCCAAGTACTTATACGTCAACTAGCAACACGCACACTACCGACCCGAGTCGTACGTTCACCACCCTTACCTCGAGTCAAACTCAGACTCAGACTGGCACGTCGAACAACACCCACTTCCGCCCTACGTCGCCCGGAGCGAACATCCCAACGCTATCCATTGGCATCAGTTCGCAACATCGTTGCTCTTTGGAAAGAGAGGACTCCTTCAAGGTCGCCAAATAAGGCAGCCTCATCTGTCGGATCAGACAGCGCGGTTTCTCCACCACCCGAACCTTTGCCACGCGACGACGGTCTTTTCGGGATTCGCCGACGCGCTAGTCAGCGTCGCAGTGGTGAAAACGAGGATAATGGCGTAATATCACCGGAGATGTTGGGCGAGTTGAGTAGATTCGTTGGACCCTCGGAAACAGTGAGTGACTTTTACCTCACCACGTGGCCAGACTGATGTTCCCGAAATAGCCGATTCACCTTGGAACGCTCTATTATCTCAACGTGCACTCTGATCCTCCGTACGCATGGCAAAGATGCCAAGCGCTGCTATATTCTCATGCGATCCTCCTTTCTTGGATTGCTCCTGGTGCTGGCCGAGGCATCATCCAGTTGGATTTGGTTAATTGTAATGCGGTAGAGAGCGCCCTCAGTTTGGGACATCCTAGGGCGAGAGACGATATTGGCGCGACTACTGCTAGAGAGCAAGAACAGAGAGAAGGAAGAGAGCGGGGTGATTTAGTAGACCGTCTCGTTCCGTTTTGGATGGTTTACCACGATGGTGTGGAGAGATTAGCCTGCGAAACTTTGGTGGAAAGACAGAGATGGGTGAACAGAATTTGGTTAGTTCATTGGAACTCCGTTTTAACTCCCAGCTCACAAACATCTAGGGAGGCAGTCAACAATCCGCCACAGACACCTTCCGTTACTCGTACGGGCTCCTTCACTCAGCGTTCGAGGTCTCCGACAGGTTCAATCCGGACCATCCTCTCGATCGACAGCAGAAGCAGCGTCAGCTCTACAGCGACATCGGGTACTGGCTCACGTTCCACTGTCTACGTTCCTCCCATCTCCGATGTTCCGGACATGGGCGATGATCTTTCCTCGTCGGACACGCCTAAACGGTCTAGCGCGTCCGGTTCCCAAGTCAGCTCGACGTACGAGTCGGCTAGCTCTGGGACTAGCAGACGTCGGTCTGGGGCGTTACTGTCATCTTATTACGATCGCACAGTTGACGACACTGCCATAGATGGAGAGGACTATGTGTACCGAGGAGACCCTCGCGTGATCACTGGTGGCGCTAGACGTCGTGCTAGCGGTAGACTTCGACGTTCTGGATCAATGACTGACTTGGGTGGAGAGTTAGCGTCCAACCGATCATCTACTGTTACAACCAGCTACAACACTCCTGCATCCGACGAAGATGATTCGCGTTTCTTTTCAGCTGGCGACTCGAGCACTCGTTCGAGCTTCTATTCACCCTCATCGTACACGAGGACTGGCTTAACGACTTCCGTGCCCAGTGCGACCCTAACTACAACCCGATTCACCGGGATGACCAGCGAAACTCAAACTGGCCCGTCAACGATGTCGTATAGAGGCACCGAGTCTGCTTCCTTGTTGGGTGATTCCCATAACAGCTCGGGCTCAGGAACGTACTCCTCGAGCTCTCCGTATACGTACAGTTCGACCTATGGATCATCTCCCTACACCGACACGCTCACGGTTTCCTCTGGTTCACCGTCGCGGTCTGCTCTGTCGCGCGCAGGTGGTGTCAGACGACGCCCTGGACATTCGCCTTCCTCGCGGTCGTACTCATCTAGTGGTAGTGGGTATACTCCCGGCAGCGAAGAGTCCTCTGACAAGGAGAATTCCACCGATGTATCCGGCTCTGGTCCCACTGACGATTACTCCAATGGCAGTTATACTCCGAGCGGCAGCTACACGACCTTGGGTGGTAGCTACACATCTGGTGGTACCTATTCCGGCACTGGAACGTACAGCGATGAAACTGGTGCGTATTACGTTGAATTCTTCTCAATGTAGTATTGATCTTTCTTAGGCTATGATGTGTGTACATCGTCGGATTTATCCGATTCCACGCCTCAGACCACAACCATCACATCGTCTTCCGCCACGTCAACTGAATGGCGACGACCGCTTCCACCTGCACCCTTATCAATTGTTTCGTCGTCGTCTGACGAACATTACAAGACTGCAGATTCGCAGACGTATGATACTGCGCCGTCACGTTCACCTTCCATTGCGTCTTTCGAGTCGTTGCCTAGTATTCCATCGCTTTACACAGATGCTGATGAGGGGTCCATCTATTATTCGGCATCTGAACCATCCGCTTATGAGACAGCGGAAGTCTGTCCCTCCTCCATCGGTGACATTCCATCGGAAATTGACCTCAGCACCCCCAAAAGTCGACCTAGGGACCTAGACGAAGAAAGCCTCTTGCGAACTCCAAGTGTTCATCCTGAAGATATCCCTCTTCCGTCGTCATCGGAGTCTACTATTTCTACAGAATCATCGTTGGTGCCAACACCTACCCAAGCTCCTTCCGAGCTTCCTCCTCTCAGCCCAACACCTTCGTCGTTGACACCATCTACCCAGCTCAGCACCCCTCTTCCTTCGTTGCAGCCCAGCGAGTCTTCGGCGAGAAGTATAGTGTCCTCTTCCGCAAGAAGTGTAGTGTCCTCTTCCGCTCGTTCCTCCGTGGTTCAGTTGACGTCCTCGTCTGTGCCCTCGACAAGAGGAGCACCTAGTCCAAGTAGCACATCTGCGAGTCCCGTGCACTCTGAGCGCCCCGTAACTCCGTCGGCTCCTCGCACGTCTCGCACGTCTATGACGATTCCGACTGAATCGAGTCTGACGGAATCTTCATCAGAGTCAGAACCTGCCCCAGTATCTGTAAGGGCACCGTCAACGGTGTTGTCAGAAGAAGAGTCTTTCGCTCCTGAAACAGATTCCACATGGGACTCTTCGCAACTTCAACCATCACCGTCGTCTCTGTCCATGCCGTTGCCAGAAGGTCCCAATGACAATTCGATGGAGACGTCCTTCCTGCGTCCTACGGGATCGATTTATTCCTCTGATGACAGGATGAGCGACATTCCTTCGCAGACGCAGTCGGTCATAACTACGCATGCTCCATTACCGCCCATTTCCCCGGTATCGTCTCTCGTTTCCCCGGAGTCGCTGCCACCACTATCGTCGACCAGTTCTGATGCGAGGATAAGCTCTAGAGATTTTCTGACGGTGAGCAGTGGCTCTGTCTCGCTGCAGAGAACTCCCTCTAGTGCTTCCACAACGTCGTATATTTCCATTGCTTCATCGGACATGGACTTCTTGGATCCTGGGTCTGACGAGGAATCGGAAGTTCCGGTAAAGAGTGAAACACGGTCTACAGCGACGTATCCGAGCTTATTGGGCACATCCATGTCAGGAACCTCTGTTCGTGCCGTAAGTGATACTCTACTTGGCTGATTCTTTGCAGCTTACATTTCCCGGATAGATTACGCCAGTTTTACCTGTACCAGCTCCAGCTGCCCGCAGCATCTCAACACCTAAGGGCTCAGACCTAGGTGAAGTCAGTATTTCGACTCCTCCCGGCGCAAGTCAGACAACGCCCCCAGAATGGGAATCCGACGTCGTATCGACCTCTATCGCAACTTCACGGACGCCCACGCCCATGCCCAGTAGGCCATCGGGACCGTCTCGAAACATGTTCGACGATTTGGATCTTTTGAGACATCAGGTGGAGGAGTATGACACCCACCGAATGCAAGAGAACGACGATATCGCGGATGCTCTGCGTAATATCCAAGAAAACTTGCAGAGATTATCTACGATGGTCGACCAACCACGGCCTCCGTCACCTCCATCACCGCCACCAGTGCAGAGACAGAGAGATCTTGTGGCACGCAGCGCTGGTGGTAGCAGTATTATGACCCCGCCACCCCCACGACGTTGGAGATACCCTATGAAGATGCTTTCCGTCGTTCGGCCGATCTCAGTCGCGCGAGCAGTATGAACAGCAGCATGTCGTTCTTGTCTTCTCCATTCAGTCTACGCGAAGAGCGACAGGATTCACCGATTCCGTGGGAGGTGCGCAGTGTCTCATCTCCTCCATCCTCGTCCTCTTCGTCGTCATCGTCGTCCTCGACCTCTTCGCCCCCTCGGCCGTCGACCAGCTCCCCATCGTCATCCTCCGCCAGTAAACCATCGACGGAAGGCTCTACGACACCAAGAGGAGGGCGTTCTCCGAGTCCTACTGCTCCGTTTGTCATGCCGCAGCCTCCAGCAGCAGCAGCAGTGGTGCCATCGATTCCTATTCCGGTCCCAGAGTATGGCGATGTTCTTCAGAACATCAGGGATGACTTGGCTCGTTTAATGGAAGAACAACGGCGCCTTACCGACCTCGTTCAGTCGCGTCCCGACGCGGACAACCGCCCTGTGTTGGACAGACTGCGAGGCCTTGAGAATCTATTGCAGGCTCTTGGTGGACAGCAATTCCCTCCTCCTCCTTCTGTCCTCATTCCAATGCCCGTTCCGGAGCCTGCACTACCGCCGATACCGGGGCCACCGCCGCCGCAGGAAGACGATCGGAGGTCACCGTCGTCGCGCTCTGGCGTCACAGAGGAGACATCCAGTGATTCGTTGGAGGAAATGCTTCGGGCCTTAAGGAGTAATGGTGGCATTGTACAACCTCAGCCTCGTCATTATGATCGGGCCAATTTGGCGGACCTTGATCGTCTCATCGAAGAACCTTTGGACCAGACGGGCTTTGAACGACCTCAACCCTATACAGACGCTCAACCTTTGCTACCACAGGTGAGACCACGAGACAGCGTGGAAACGATACGACGGCCGCATTCTGAGCCACCCATTGAATTTCCTCCCTTTGAATTGCCCGATGTTGGCCCCCGTCGCGCTCCGCCTCCAGGTGCCGCTCGTGCACCAAGACGAAGGGCACGTCCGCCCCGACCCGTCATACCTCCGGCAGAGCGTCCTCCCTTCCGGAGGCCAGTTGAACATGATGACCGACCTGCGCAACCACCAGTTGCTGCTCCGGTCGAGCCACCACAAGAAAGGCGACCCCGTCCTGGACCACCTCCGCGACCTATTCTATTCGTAAGCGCAATCACGTCTTCTTTTCAACTGTTGATTAACTGTACATCCCAGCCGGAAGTTCCTCGTGACACTCAGTCCGCCCCTCCTCCAGGCGCTCAAGGTGAATCATGGTATCGACGGCAGCAACCGCAACAGCCACAGCAGGCAGCAGTAAGTATCCTACTCCTCGTAAGATGTTCTTCTCATTCAAAAATATTCCTTAGCCTCCGCCCGGAGTCTTTGGATCTGCTGAAGCTAGACGTCCACAAGTTCCACAAGCCGGACCGGCCTTCCCGATACCTCAGGTAAATGCATCTGCGCTTCAATTTCGTCTTGCTATTACTTAGTCTTGTTCAGCAGCCTGCTCCCGTAGTTGATCTCAGTGGCATTCTTCCCATTCTGAGGGTGAGCAAATGATCCTCAATGACGTGTTATGGATATTTACATCGTATCAGGAAACTCGGGCTGCACAAGTAGCATCTGTTGATCAACAGCGAGAATTGACCCGATATTTAACGGAGCTCAATCGATGGCTACAACGGGATGTCGATGACCGCAGAAACGAGATTACTGCAGTTTTGCAGCACGTAATTGCGTTAGGTCAAGCGGTGCAAGGTCTCCAAACTCGTGGCGAGCCAGGTATTATGATTGTTTTTAGACGTGCACAACGTTAACCCATTTGACCAGGATCTCCTTCTTCGTCGGATCGCTCGAGCGGCAGTAGTTCGTCTTCCTCTCCAGACGATGACTCTGGAACCCATGTTGTTCCTGGTGCTGCTGCGCCACCGTTCATTCCGTACCCGAATCAAGTTCAGTTTACGGGGCATGGGGAGCCTGTCATTCCTCCTATTATGCCTGAATCACAGCCGGTTATAATCAACCAACCTCCTCCTGTTATCCCAGGCTTTGACAACTATCCGGGTCCAGCAGTTATGCCAGGTCCTATGCCCGGCCCAGGTTTCCCACAAGTGCCCCCGATGTTCCCTGAAGGTCCACCTGTGGTACCTGTTTACCCTTCCCACGATGGAGAAAGACATCCCGAACCGTTTATACCACCACAAGTGGGAGTCACACATGTCTCTATCACTGCCAGTCCCTCCAGCAGCCCGGCGTCGTCGTCACGAGGAGCTCTCGAAGGTCTAGGCGGCCTCGTTACTCTCGATCCCGTTCTCATTCTCGTTCTCCCCTTCCGATCCCTGTCAGAGGCCCCAGCCCACCCATTGTGACTGTTCCCACTAGCGGCCCGATTCCTACTACTACAATCAACATTCCTCCTTCGCATGTGCCTACTGCTGTGCCACCTCCTCAGCAGCCGCTTGTCATTCATACGCAGCGCTCACCAAGTTCTTCTCGTTCATCCTCTCGGTCCAGTGCTGGGAGGCGCCGATCGCCAAGTCCAACTCCAATTATCATCGATCGACCTCCGAGTAGAACTCCTCAACTCGCGCCCCAGCCGATTCTGCAGGCCGCGCCCCCGCAGCCACCGCAACCGGTTCCTGGTCAAACTATTATATATCCTCCGGACTCTCGTGGTCGATCACGCACTCGTAGTTCTCGTAGTAGCAGGAGCAGGGGGAGTAGGAGCCCTACTACTGTCGTCCTTCAACAACCGCCTCCTTCTCACCTTCCCTTTGCTCCAAGCCAGCCAATCATCCTTCCCTCTCATAGTCGTAGTCGTTCAAGTCATCGAAGCCCGGTACCTCCTCAGATAGTCCCCACAGTGACGCCAGCTTACCCTCCCATTCCTGTGGCTGCCACAGGTCGTCCTGAGGTTATTGTGACATCAGGACCTCGCTCACGCTCTCGTTCAAGGTCGCGTCGGAGACCTCATTATCTTTCTCGCAGTCGATCAAGATCACGACGCCGACGCCATGATCGCTCAAGATCTCGGCGCGATCGCTCACGGACAAGGTCGCGACGTCGTCGTGACCGCTCAAGGACCCGCTCCAGATCAAGACGTCGCGATCGTCGCAGCCGTTCGAGATCACGAGACCGTTCTTCGCGTAGCCGTTCCAGGCGCAGAAGAGATTCTAGAGAACGACGTCGCCGACATGAGAGTTATTCCCCTGGGCGCAGTTACTCGCGCGGGGATGTCAGGCGTCATCCTAGTCGCTTAGAGTATGGCACTCCGAGAGTCGTAGAGGAGGTTCTCCCTCCTCCGTCTCATCCGTCCCACGCGCCAACAGTTTTCCACCCTGGCACTATCATATCTCATGCGCCATCCATGACTCCCGAGGTCCTGCCAGTACCGATTCCACGGCCGGAACATCCTTATCGAGATGATCACACTGTTCGGTATGAGCCCACTCATTCCCGTCACCCTAGCCGTAGGTCGGCGAGCCGTCGCAGTCCGTCGCCTGGAGTAATTTCTCATCACCGGACGCCCACAGTGGTTTCTCGTAGTGGTATGAATTCTTCTTTCTCTGATAATTGCTTGCTGATATTGTCTTCAGAAGGCTCAGAAGAGGAGTTCGCTGAACATGAACCCCACACCCCGATGGTGCACAGGACCTCGACAAGTAGATCTGCCAGAACACCTCGTCCTTCGGGAGCACATACATCGCATGCTCCGAGCCGCCAAACCACGCGGCGCACAGCACCAAGGACACCTGAAGAGGAAACTCGCTCTGTCCCAGAAGAACCCCAAGCGGAATCGTACGTTGCGCCACCATCCGAACGTTCTCTTACCCCTCCCCCGGAGCCCATTCCTTGGCATGATCCCGCTGAGCGTGACGTACCGGACAGTACAGTGAGAGACGAATATGAACCCACTAGTCATCCTCCTCGCCCTGGCCAAATTCCTCCAAGTCAACCAGGTCGCGTCACACCTGTGGTTGATCCTCATGATGCTGAGCGTGCAGCCAACCTCGACGCGATGGAGGAACAACTTGGGGAACTTACAAAACATGCCGAGGAGGCTGAGAACGCAAGAGAGGATGTCTTCAAAGACAATGAAGATGCTCGTCAACAACTCTTCCGAGAGGCCGAGGAACGGCGGGAAGCTGAAGCTCAAGCTGCTAGGGATGCACTCATGCAAACATTGGCAGGTCTGGGCGATCACGCGGCTCCTCCGCCAGCTGTCGCGATGCCTGGAGGAGGACCGTCTGATGACGGTAGCGGTGGTGATGATAGTGACCGCAGCTCTCTGCGTTCCAGACACTCGGAGCATACCATTCCATCTGGTCGTCCTGAGTCCATCGCGGCCAGTGTTCATGACGCAGTTTCGCGTCATTCCCAAGAGCTTCGGGAGATTGTGGATTTGGAACGCGAGGAATTGCAGCGCAGTCGGGAGGAGGCTCGCGAGGAGAACGAACGTCTGCGCCAAGCCTTGCAAGAGGAGCATAGTCGGGTGAACAGTATGAAGGACGCTCAGATTGAAGAACTGCAAGAGGAGCTGAGGCGCCTTAGAGAAGAGGTCGAGGTCGAGAAAGCACAACGCGCTGCTGACGATGCCGAACGACGAGAGCAGGACTTGGCGGAAGCCGGTAATCGTCACGATGATCTCAGGAAAGACTTGTCCGAGATATTGGGTTTGATCAATCAACAGCGCGAGGCTATGGAGGAGAAGAAGCAGATGTGCCAGGAGCGTGACGCTGGAAAGGAAGAACGGAGGATGAAGAAAGAGAATGATAAACTGTTGCATGGCGAATGGCTTCAGACTATCATGGAGAAAATGGAGGAGTGTAAAGGGGATTTGGAAAAGCTCAAGACCGAAGGTGCCTCCAAAGCAGGTTAGAATTTCGTTTTTTTTGCACAACTTCGTTTTCTGATGAAGGAAACTTAGATCTGGAGCGAATCGTCGAACAACTGCGCCAGCAAAATGAAGAGCAACAACGCTTGCTCAAGGAGCTGTCTGACAGTAGGTTTTCAGCAGACTCTTTGATCTCGGAACTAACAAGTTATCTTTTTAGCATGGCGTGCCGATTGTGCTCAACATCATGAGGCAACTCTTCGAACCATAGAAGAGACCGCGAATCAGCGTGTCCCGTACAACGTTCAAGGCGTAAGTCATGGTCTATGGTGTCGTTCTCGCCCTTACATTTCGCATATAGTATCTAGACGAGTTCAGCAGGGCACTAGCAACAGAAGTCCGTATTCTTCTTGGTGAAGTCGGGAAGCTTCGCGAGGAGAAGCGTGGGTTGCAACAGTAAGTTGCATTCGAATTCACCGTATTTCACTCGTGACATTTGCTTCCTTAGTGAAATTGGCTACTTGTTGTGCACACGGTCGAAATATGGTCCCGGTGGAGAGTTCGATGCCGATTGGAAACCTCCCTCGACTGGTCCTCTTGGGCCACAACAGCCTCCGCCACCGCCGCCTGCACCCGAATTACCTCCTGAGGTACCTCCCGCACGACCGGCTTGGCATAGTGTTCCAGCGCGGCGCTCAAGGAAGAAGAAAGAAGCGGCTCCGGGGCCTCCTCCATCAGAAGCGCCTCATCTTATCGGCCCACCAGGCGGAATCGATGCGCGTCATCAAGTACGCTCTTGGAATACCTGGCTACGTGAGTGTTCTTAGTTCTTTGGATAATACTGTCTAACGAGTACACTCGCAGCTGATCCCGCCAATGCCCCCACACCGCCCTCCGTTGAACCTACTCTTCTTGTTCCCGATCAAGGCAGTCCTGGGTTGTTTGGACCACGGTCACCACATTCATCTGTTAGGGGATCTGTCCGACGCTAATTTACGATTTTTGGCTATCTATCTGTACTCGTATCACGCTCTTGACACGACCATTATTGCCCCATGCATTCTGCTGATCTACACTCGTTTACATGCTTTTCCTCATCTACATACATGCTCTCATACGAATCAGTTCATTGTATTATCTCTTGTACTCACGAATCTATCATGTTGTTGCTACAATACGCCTGAAATTTTCTTGAACAATTTGTCCCACCACGTTCAGATCAATTTAGGTGATCGGCGCATCAGCTTGACCAGAACGAACTTCCATGGACGCAGCACTCTCTCCACCCATTCGTCTCCAACCAGTTTCAGTGACTTCCATTTCGGCGCGTAGTGCGCAGAAACGGATTGACGCCTTCCTCGAAGAATATCAGTCTCGCAGTATGGCTCCGTCTTCAGCCTGCAACACCGCGGTTACCCATCAGTTGAAAAATCTGAGAGATGCGTTGCAGGAAGAGAGTCGAAGAAAAAAGGCGGCGAAGTAAAGCGTATGATTTCCTGGTATGTTCGCCTACTATACTCTCACTGAATTGGTTACTGACCCACTGTAGACGTCGTAGTGCAGGCCAGAATAGCCCACTGTAAATCACACGGGCTAATTAGCATACTAGGTGGATAACTGTCACATAGCGCCAAGTTGCATGAGCCCGCTGAAGAAATTTTCTAGATATCCAATAGCGTGAAATCAAGGACTCGTTTTCTGAATATGTCTGGAACGAATTGCGACCTGTAAAGTGTCTTGCTACTTCTACTAGGGTTTCCAACCACGTCGCATGGGGCATCTTGACGTCAAGGCCTTGTTCGTCGTGCAGTAAGCGACGGGATCGAACACACTTGTTTGATTGAGGGCGAGAAAATGGAGCGTGGAGATTACGCGTTGGCCCTCACGCTCGACACCAGGCCCTCAATCAGTCCGACGACCATTGCGAACATCATTTTGACCTGTACGAACTAATCTGCTTCGTGATGATGGGGATCCTCGACTGGTAGAAGAAGCGAAGGGAAAGCCCCGTCAGTCGGAGGAGTACGTGAAGGCTGAGACGGATTCCCCCTTCAGAAAGTCAACTGGATGCCCGAAGTCCTGGTGGAACAAGAAGAATAGCGCTCCTCCTATCGCCGACTTGTGCTCAATACTGGTGTTGCTCTATGTGGCTACACTATGGTAGGTACGCTGCACTACCCCATTGTTTTTTGGTCCTCGTGATACGTGCGTCGTATCTTATGTATACTCTCCGTTCACAGCACCGTAGGTTACTCCAATGTTATTATTTTCGTCTTCATCAGCAATGACTTCTTGAACAGACAAGGTTTCGAATTGAAACGTTAATGAGGGTTTCTTGCGATTTCCAGGTTCTGAGCTAGAACGATGCAGTCATCTGCCCATCGCGGCTGTCTGACGGGAAAGCCATATTCCCAGTATGCCTTCGACATACACCGACACTCCGACCTACAAAGGAACGATTAGCCTCAATACTGGACTCTTCATCAATGGACACTTTGTCCACGCTGCGCAAGGAGGGTCTGTCGAGAGCGTATTATCAGCTTAGATCGTTGAGGGACGTTCACCTGAACCTACTCAGCGTCTTTAATCCACCCTAGACAATCATTGATCTCAAGTCATCCACTCATTCTCATACCGTTTTAGCGACTGGAAAAAAGATCACATCTGTCACTACTGCTGGAACGAAAGAGGATGTCGACCTTGCAGTCAAAGCCGCTGAACAGGTAAGCTTGATGGCGCCCGTGGATCAGATCAACGCACTAATGGAGCATGTTAGGCATACAAAACAAGTGGGTGAATATCATATATGCGCTTGATGTGTGAGTCTCTAACTCAATCCTCTACAAATCATTATCTCAATACGAGTCTTGGTATAAATACTCGTGTAAAGGCCGTTCATGTCAATTTTATGGTGCTATGAAGTAATGTGTACTTATTCGTAGTCAAACGACAAAGCACATTGAAAGCATCGAGCCTTTACAGTAGTGGGCGAGCTCGATGAGTTACGCTATTTTAAGGTCCATAAGGACGCGATCGGCCGAAAGTGCCGACATCTACTGTTCGTCTTTTCACTCCATGAAGAAATCGCAAGACTCGCCAGCACTCGAAAAGTACTTCGTCTAGGCCGGATGACTGCAGGGGCACTGACTCTAGACTATGGATTTCACCAATGTTTGGAAGATCGCGCAATATGTTCTAATCGGCCTATGACCTTGGAGTCACCAGGCCTGGCTCAGACGTCTTCCTCTATCGCCTACCATGGCCGCGAATTTCACTGCCGTTCCCGTTCTTGACTATTCTCTCGCGTTATCGCCCTCGACGAAACCGTTGTTCATCAAGCAACTGCGTAATGCTGCTATCAACGTCGGCTTTCTCTACCTCTCAAACACACCAGTCGATGGTAAACTCACCGAGGACCTCATCAACTTCATACCCAAGATGTTCGATCTGCCCCAGGAACACAAGGAGAAGATCCGCATGCGCAATTCACCCCACTTCCTCGGTTATTCCAAGTTCGGCGCAGAATTGACGAAGGGTAAGGTGGATATGCGGGAGCAATTTGACATCGCGACCAAACACGAGTGTCAATGGAAGGACGGGGACCCGGATTACAAGCGCCTATGGGGACCATCGCAGGTAAATACCTATGTTTGATATCTCCTGCAACAATCTCACTTTGGAGCTAGTGGCCAGATGAGGCTCTTATTCCTGGATTCCGGAGTACTCTGGAGCAGTACCTGGAGCAGGTTCATGCTTTGGCTGACTCATTTGTTACTGTCCTTTCTGAATCTATCGGACTGGGGCCGGATGGACTATCCAAGTTCTACGACACACCGGAACTCATGCAACATCGGAGCAAGATCGTGCAGTATCCTGTGGTCAATGAGCGTTCACCCTCCAATCAGGGTGTTGGGCCTCACTATGATGCCGGATTTGTCACAGTCGTGCGCGTTCCCAGTTCCTTCGTGTCTTTGATGCAGGATCAATGGGTTGTGTAGCTTCTTCAAGCGTCACCACATGAAGGACTTCAGGTGCAGAATCTAAGGGGTGAATGGATTGATGCTAAACCGATTCCTGGGACGTTTGTCGTAAGTTTCTGATGGCTACAACGATAATGGGAAGGCTGATGAAGCATCTTCAGGTGAATTTTGGGCGGGGTACGTTATGAAACTTTTTGCCTAGCTGCCGCATGATACTAGTCCCCGTAGCCTTGGAGTTTGCTACGCAGGGCATCGTACGTGCGACCTCGCATCGCGTCCTTTCGCCTCCTCTAGGCTCAACAAGTCCTCGCTACTCGGTGCCCTTCTTCCATAATATTGGCCTGGATGTTCGTGTATCGGACAAACAGTACCAGCTAGAATGTACGCGTCCAATTATAGATTTATCGATACATGACTGATATCGTGGGATGCTAGTCCCCAGCCAGATACTCGATCTGCGTGACAAGAGAGGCCAGACTGCGGACACTGATTGTAGGTTCAGCTATCAGCATTCACCGAAGCGTTCTAACGATCTGCAGCTGTCAACTTTAGTGAATTTGGGACGGAGCCGTCTGGTCATGTAAATCTCGTTGGAAGGATCAAGTGCGTAATTTGTGGTTTCGAATCAGAATGGACGCTAATGGCCTTCTTTAGGAGTCATCCAGACGTTGCAGAGCAGCATTATCACGCCCTGTTCAAGCGATATTTCCCAGAGGGACTTCCTGAACACGGTAGCGCATACTAGTCAGGACTATGTGTTAGACGCAGGAGTCCCAGCAACAAATTATTGTCGTTGATGCGCGATATATGAATAAATATAGAAGGATGAAGATATTGTGATGAAGTCCAGATACCTCGAGAGTAGCGATATGCAGACGCGAACCGTAGATGGAAAGGCTTCGATCCACAGCCAGTTGTCCGGAAGAGCATGTCAAACTAGAGTAGGCTTTGAAGGACCGAGAAATAATCGGGCTTTCGTGGTTAGAGCAAGGTTAGAGACCCTTAATTCATGTCCAATGCATCTCCTGTGACAACGCTAAAAGTGCGTCGAATTCCACAGATGGCGGAAATATCGCAAGTATCTCGTGCGCGTTCAGGAACTTTCTTCAGCAGGCAGGAAGGAGACCTGCCACGACTGCGCACTTTGCCAACCGAATACGTTCAGACTTTGAAGATTGAGCAGACAAGACTAAGTACTTATGGAGAGAACACGTCTCCCTGTAGCTCGAAAACCTAGCCTCCTTTAGAACATGAGCGAGACTCGATGGCTTGCTCATATTTCAAAGGAGGCTCTGTTACCTAGCTAGTCTCCCTGCTGATCTGAGTCAACTGGATTCTGAGCGAGGCTCAAACTGAAGGGTAGGCTGATACGGCGATTGAAGGAACATTTGGAGTCACAGAGGCGGATAAGGATAGATAAGCGCAGCAGAAAGAACGCTCGAGCGGTGTCACGAGCAAAGGCGTGGGATGAGACGCGTCAGTGCTCAGCGCTTACCGTAAGGCACGCGTGAGAGTATATGATCATCAAAGTGAGAAGGAGAAGAAGAATATTGATAGTAACGTTAACGGGGTGATGAAGATTCGCGACCAACGTGACCATGTGTGGCGTTGTTTCTTTCGTTGATGTCGGCATCTTCCGACGGGCTCTATGTGCGACTTCTTTCGTAAATTGGTACGCTCACGTTTTGTTATCGACGCGTTGCATGAAGCCCGAAGACCTGAGACCTACCAACGGAGATGTGGCGTAGGTATTTATGTTACTGGGCGTTGACAAACATGCCCTGTCCGCGCCTTTCGCGCAAGCAAGGGCCGGCTGTTCAATCGACCAAATAATTTCTCACAGCTCCCATCATCCTGAGCGCCTTACGATAGACGATGGCTGTACGATGCCAGCATAAAAGGCCTTGTCCTGAGGCAGGCAAATCCTCTCGGTCCGAAGAAGTCTTTTTATGACGGTACGCTTGACCTCGGGGAGTTCCCGGAGGTTTATATCCATTCCTCGAAGGAATGTCATTCCGAATCATTCGGGATGATACCCAAATAGAGAGTTGATCCGAAATCATGTCGTGAACCAGGCCCCATGATGAGCACCTCGAAATCTGTCAACTGATACTCTCAAGCGTAAAGCAGTTCGCTGCAGTAATTTCGCCGGCAACTTGCATGGCGGTGCTACGTAGGCAAGCATAAGTTGCCAGTTTTTCTAGGATTACAGACAATATCAGCCTTGCTGGAACACGACGGAGAAGCTACTCATCTAATAACGGAGCCTGTAGAGTCTAGTGGCGTCGGTGTGTTGTGAGTTATTGATAGCTCATTTCTCATGTAGTAAAGGCAGGCCTAGGCTTTGGGGCTGGAGCTTATATCGGACAGCCAATAGGCAGCACGTAGTACTATTCAATCTTCAACGTTTCGCTAGGTCGAATAGTTATTCGCCGGCCCGTCGACACGAAACACCACTGTAACAGCCAAATCCAGCCTCGGATGCGATCATGGGAAAAGAACCAAACGTAAGAGAGAAGTGGTCTTATGCCGTCGCTTAGGTAGCTCGTGGGTACGAAGGTCGAGTACAAACCGGCAGTTCACCGTTATGAGGAGAAATCCGTGGACTCGGACACAATGCGCAATATGCAAAGGTGTCCAGAGTAGACCGCGGAGTAGGTGTACCAGGGTGTTAGTCCTCAGTAAGTAGTGATAACCACTGAAGAGACCGCTCCGGAACAGAGATGAAGCCAGGATGAAGCTGATGGCGTCTTATGAGAACCCGTCCCTTTAATTGTGATGATGATGATCAAGTATCCCCTTGGTCTATTCACGGACGGTTTCCGTTGTACACTTGCGGTATATTTCGAACGTGTGAAGAAGCGTCGATATCAGGTATACTTAACCTGATGAGACTGTGCCTCGTGCGATTGCGAGGCCATTTCAGCAAACACTAGGCAAGGCCCAAGCAGCTAATCAATGATGAATGGTTTAGAAGACTATGGCCAGAATTAGAGGGGATAGAGTTCCACAAGGCGACTAGAAGATGCACCTGAATCGGCGGGCGGACCGGGACCTACAGATCTGAGAAGTCCCAGCAGCAGAGATTGCTCGCCACAGTGCGAATTACAGATCACAGATCGAGGCGAGATTGATGAAAGTCCAGAGATACAGTGTCGAAGACAGGTAAATCCTCGAGGGATGGCGCCAGACATGAGCAACTCCACGGCCAAATTCAATCTTAACGCGTCGCCCCGGAAGGATCAGTAGGGAACTCAGAGAGGAGTCTCAGTGGGACTGACGAGGCCCACTAGATCCTCCGTCAACGATAGTAGAACAGGGTGCTAAACAAGCGTTGTGGGAAAAATCTAGCAGCTAACCTCAAAGGAGAATGTTTGTTGTAGCTTCTCGGGGTCAGAAAGGATTCGTTTGGAAAGAGTAGCAAGCGACAGGCAAGCGACGGCAGTCTAATGAATGGGTATCAGTTGATCGGGGACTTTGGAAGAACGAACCGCACCTTTTAGTACTTACGGCGTCAAAGGTTCGGTTTGGTTAACGTTGGAAGCTGATATGCTTTAGGAAGTGTCCCACGTCCAACTTGATACTCCATGGCATGCCTCGCTTTTAATGAAAGAGTTATTGAACGGTCACCGTTGACAAGCCGAGGGCGACTGGCAGAATTTGGGAACTCTCCAGGGAGACACACGTAGAGCAGTCGTTTCCCTGAGCAAGAGCAAGCCAGCCAGGGGGAGAAGGCACCGTGTGCAATTCAATTCAATCAGGCAGCTATTCCAAAATAGGTCATTTAACATTCTTAATTAACCGACCTCTTCACCGAACTTGTCTTTCGCCCACCATCACCTCTCATGGATTCCGAGTCGTCTCAGAACGCCCCATCGTCGTCCGCAACGTCGGCGACGCCGTGAGTAACCCGGCTGCGCGCTGCTTGCCATACTAAGAAAATCTCAGTCAGGTCCGCTCCCGTATCACCGTGGTGTGCGCAGAGGTGCTTTGGTCGTCTATCATCCACGCTTATGTCGTTGGCTCATGCCCGCCTTTCAGTGCAAACGTCTTAAATTAAAATGCGACCGCAGGAACCCGTGTGGGAGCTGCGTCAAACGTGATACAACCGCGAGATGCATATATTCGCCAGCCGCTGCAGAGAAAGTGTACGTTGTATGCACACAGTTCCTAACATTCGATTTCATGTACTTTCAGGGATCTACATTCCTTGAACAATCGCCTTATACAGGTAGAAACGCTCTTGGCCCAATTAACCTCTGGCCAGTTTACCTCCTCTTTCCCCGCTTCAAATTCATGGCCACCTCCACCTCCATCCCATGGCGCCATACAAGCATCTACATCAATGTCCTCGTCCTCGAGCTCTGGGCAACCACAGCCGGCGCCCATGCCTTACACATCTCTCGCTATTCCATTGGACGACGTCGCCCACATATGGCTGGACCACCTCGACGTTACGACTCCCATCTCTCTTCAGCAATACACTTCCCTAGCGGATTCATCGTCGACAAACGGCGTCAAAGTCGAGGCTTCCGCTGCGTCTTCTCCTGACTTGAGATCACATGACATTTCCTCTCCCGAAGTCTCCCTTCCTTCTCACAGCACAAAATCTCTCCCTCCCACGACCATCTATTACCTTTCCAGCCCAAGACCACAAAACACGGCTAATTTGCCGTTCCCCAACCACCCTCCACCTCTTGCAGATTCTCAAACATCTGTCTTGAAGCCAACCGTCACTCAGGCGTTGTTGGACCTTCTTCCACCATATATGACATCTACGCCAGAGCCTCATGCGTTTCAATCATTACTCACACTCGCGGAGCAGTCAACCTATCACAGTTATCCATCCATCAACTGGAAACAGTTTCGTGCGCGCGCCTCTCGTATGATGGCCACCTCGTTCAGAACTACCCCATTTTCCCAATCTCTATCTCCTGAACATCCGAAGGGTCGCGACCGTGATAGAGACAAAACGACGAATCGTAATCGCAGGGACACAGAAACGCGGGATCCGTATCCCATGCCACGTAACGGTAATCCGTTACCACCATTTACTCCCTCCGTGGCTCTCCCTGCTCAGGATGGTTCAGATCCTGTGTCAAGGTTGAAGGTGTTCCCTTCTTTGGTGCCGTTTGCGCCGCATTAGCTTTAGGTGTCCTGGAATCTTCACGCGAAACGGCCAGCACTTCTGGAGATGCGATGCTCGTTGACTCGTATCCTCCTTCTGGCAGTTCAGCACGGGGGGCTTCTTCGGGCACGTATCTGGATGCGGAGTACTGGTATCGCCTCAGCGTACAGGCACTAGGCGAGTACGAGCGTGGTCTGACTTTGAGCGTCAAGACCAAGGCTAAGACCGTCGAAGAGTATGCTTTGGATTACTTGATTGCATGTATCTTTCAGGTGGTTTTCTTGGTCAAGGGTGGATTGGGGCCTGTCTCACTCGAGTCCACTGATACCTACGCTGGTAACTCAGTTGACGGTGGAACTGGAAACAAACGGAAGAGAGACAAGGATCGTGACAGGCCTAACGCCAGAGCCCGTCACTTTAATGGCGTTGCTGCCGTCGTATTCCCTCTGGTAAATTTCTGAAACTTCGGCTCCGAGTAGTATTCTCACATGCGAATGATAGGTGGGCAAGATGGTCAACATCGCCAGAAAAATGGGCTTGGGAAAGGATCCCCACGAAATACCTCTCCTACCCGTTGATGCTTCGGGATCGGCGAAGAAGTCCAAGAACAGGTCCGACGTGGCGCCTCCTTCTCAGACCAGGGCAATCTCGAATCTGTATGACGCCGAGATGAGAAGACGTGTTTGGTGGGACGTTCTCTACTATGACGTGTATGGCGACTTTCTCAGTCTTTACCTCTGCGTGACTGACACTTCTATTGCCGACAGCTTTGTTTCCGACGCTCTGGGTCACGAACCGCTCATCAACGACGACTTCAACACTAAGATGCCGATCGGCGATGTTGATGAGAAAGTGTTCTCATCGGTATCTACCAGGATTCCCATTCCACAAGACTTCGAATCAGGATCGAGCTACAGTCGGGATGCTTTCCAATATTTCCGTGTCAAATGCAGGTATGTCGGTTAGCAAAATTGCTCTCCTACAGGCACCAATTGTTTTAGACTGGCCCTTCTCGTCCGTACCATTCAACGGCGTATGTGTGCGTCCGAATTGAGCACGACCTTGTTCAATTACGGCAACGCCACGTCTTGTACATCCAAGAACGGCTATGGCTACAGCATCGATCAAGCTGCTTCAATGGAGGCAGAGGTTACCAGATGGCTCGATGATCTTCCCGCATGCTATCGTCTTCAGAAGTCGACGACCGACCTGACCGTGGATCCCATTTTGGCCTCCCAGCGTTGCGAAGTAGCCATCACTGCCCAACGTCTGATCTTGAAGGTGTATATGCCGTTCCTGCGGAAGCATGCCACTGTTTCTGAAACAGTGCCCGCTCCTCATCAGGCGACCTGTGGTTCGGTCAATGCTGCGCACCTCATCATTCGTGCCTGCAGCATACTGAATACTGTATGGAAAGGTCACGGTAGAGAAAATATGCCCTCGGTCTCGGCGTTGTCCCCGGCCATGTTTGATTTCTATCCCGTCACTCGAATTTTGTTCGACGCGGCAGTCGTGTGCGCCCATGCGTCCATCAAACAGACTATGCCGATGATGGCCACTCCTGCAGAAGAGGCGCTCGACTTGGCCTTAAACGTATTCCAGGATTTACGTTATTCGAAGAAACTCGGGGGTGCCTACGGGATGGGGTCTGGGCATGCTGTCGTTGTGGGAGACGATTTGAAGCTTTTAAGCGAGCTCAAGGCTCAGGCCGTCGCTGCTCGCGGCGCGATGGGCCCCTCGCTGAAGCGGAAGCACACCGAGGTCGATGGCCAAGACGAGGACGACGAACCAGAGGAAGAGGATCACCATTTGGAGTATGCCAGTCCTGACGACAGCGAGATGCGATCACCGCCGCCCCCAGTGTTCAACGATCTGCTCCCCCCGCCTTCCAGGTCTGACACTTCAATGACGCCCACCTCCCAATCGCCTCTTTCAACGTTCCGTATTGATCAACCTCTCCCAAGATACGCCAATGAATCTCACGGGAAGGACGAGAAGTCTAAAAAGAAGAAACCGCAGGCGTATCCGCTGTTGGGATTCGTGTTAGAACTGGGAAGGAAGGCTCTTCTATGTCACGGCGGCGCCTGTCGCCACCCAGTCCGACATCGAATGATCACGCTCATACAAACGGTGCATCGCCTGATTCGCCTCTGAATGGTTCGCCCCAGCAGTGCAATCCCCCGCATGCCCCTCCTGTTCAAAACCATCACCAATCCGCACCTTCACCATTACACATGTCTGTCATCGACTCGGAAAGATATCGTTCACGCTCTTCTTCTCTTTCTCAAGCTCCGGATTCCAATCCGTTCCCTCGCCGAGACTCTGACCCGTCTTATCCGCCATTTTCTTCGTCTGACAGTCCTCGTCCTGACGTTCCACGCCGGTACACTGTGGGGAATTATCAGCCTCCGGTTTCCCAAGCTCCTCTTCCCGTACAACCGCAGTCGCAGGGGACCTACGGAGTGGCGTCGTCGCAGTCGACCGTGATATATGACCGTGCAGGCTCATATGACTCTCAGCGTGGCGGCTACGCATCGTCCACTGAAGCGTATGTCCCTGCACAGAGTCCGTATCTACCGTCGAATAGTCCCTATGTGGCGACAAGTGGATCCCTCTCCACAGCTAGTTCGCCGTATACGACTTCGAGCACGAACACAACACCCACGTATCCTAGCCCCCAAATACCGACCGTGCCCCTTACGCCCGCGGGCCAAACCTATTATTCCTACGAGTCGTCACCTGTGGCCTCACAGGCCTACCAGAACCCATTTTCTAATGGTGGAAGTGGTTCGTACTCACAGGAATCGATGTCCGACGTGAAGCCAAGTGTTGCCATCGAGCGATATCCGACACAGGCTGCAATCTATCAGTCTCAACAGTCGCAGACCCAGTGGCAGAGCCAACCACCACAGCAGCAGTACTGGCAGGCTTCTTCAACAGGAAACTATTATCCTAGTCAATAAACAACGGAATGATTATCATGTATGCATTTTTCTCTGAAATAGCTGGATTATTTATTTCATTCGCATCTTTCCTTTCCCTCTGTACTTTTCCTATAGCGATACCCTGTTAAGCATGTAACGATGATCTGTATTCTTAGTAGTACCTATTTTACTGTTCAACTTGAATATGATATCTGTATTGTTCTCTCTCCAATGATCAGATCGTTCAAAGATCATAAGCGCTTTATAGGAGTCGTGCTAACGGCTTTTACTATGTATCGACGATTAGCGCTAGTAGTATCGAATCAAACCTGCAACAGTCTGAAGTTTGAGCACTCAGGAACATTTTCGGGTGTCACGCACGTGATCAACGCGCTCCTCTACCTCAACCGCGACAGGCAACAGACCTTACGGCGACGATGGGCATCAATCTCGCGGAGGAGATACAACAAAGAGTCACCGACTACCAAATTGATCACGAACATGACCCAAGCGAGGAAAACATGGAGGCGTTGCTGGAGGGTGCGTCTTTGAAGCATAAGAGATGGCCGCATTTTAACCATTTTTTAGACGCCGTGGAGTCCATAACCGACTCCAGCGACGCCATTACCGATATGCGCAACTTTGATGTATATGCCAGCGTGCTCAAGCATGCGAAGGATGTACCCGCTCCGCTAATCACCAAACTACTTGACTCGCTCGTTTCTGGCTTCCAAGCAGAATTCGATGCCACTGTCAAAGACATCAAAGACGACGAACAGCACGGTGGCCAGAAACATAAGGAGCCCTTAGAGCACTATGCCTTCCTCTTCTATTGGTTCGTCGCTGCCGCCGAGGACGTGAAAGCAGACGATGTTACACCGGCGACGCCTGTGAAACCGCGAAAAGGACGAGGTGGAAAGGCTGCGAAAGGAGCTTCGCGTACTGCTTCCAAGAAGGATGGCGACAAATGGTCGTGGGCGGACCAAATACCTCAGACGTTGGGCCTTATGTGCCGGATACTGCGCCAGTTGAAGACGGAGCGCGTCTGGTCTATCTCCAGCGAACGAGAGGCGTTCCTCACGTGTGTACCCTCCTGTTCATCATCGTGCCGATGCTCAACTTCTCTCCAGGTGTATAACGAATCCGGTGTACGACATCGCACAGAAAGAGAGCCATATGAAGCAAGCCGACATCAAACAGAACGTTTTACGCGTCATCTGTCTCGCAGTCAAATACCAGGGTCACGGTGTTGTCGCGCAGACTAAAATATTCAGTAATCTACAGTTCCAGGAGCACCTCGCTGACCCCATGGCCGACTGCCTCAGTATCCTGGAAAAGGAATTCGACCATCCACAGCTCGCCGACAATATTCTCCTTGATTTATCTAGACACACCTTCTCGGAGAAGGAGACCAAGGGACCGCGCATCTTCTCTCGCTTCATTATCCGGTTTTCAGAGACTCTCCCAGCTCACACGCTCAAACAGATCAGTCTCATTCTCGAGCAACTTGACTCTGAGGTATGGCATTCTTCGGCAATTTGCTTCTATCTAACACACTCCTTAGGCCTACCCTATCCGCCTCGCCGTTGTTGAAATTATTCATAACCTCGTCGTCCACCTGGACGCGCTCAAGCGTCACCAGGAGATCGATGAAAATCAAGCAACGAAGCAGATCAACGGATTCTTCGATCTACTTCTGGAGCGCGCATTAGACGTTTCTACTTATGTTCGCGCTAAGGTCCTGAATGTTCTTGCTCGCCTCTGCACCATTCGAGACAACAAGTACTATAAGAAGCGACTAAAGATCACCGCGATGGCTGTTGCGTCCCTCGAGGACAAAGCAGCTGGTGTCCGGAAGAATGCCATTGCCCTCCTCATTGCCTTGTTGAAGACCAATCCTTACAATGCACGTGACGGTCTCTTGGAGGAGGAGGACTGGAAAGACGATTTGGAGAAAACCAGAGTCAAAATGGAAAACATGGGTCTTGGAGATGCGGTCGGCAGGCGTAATAATCCCTTACAGGAGCAACAGGCCGACGAAGAAGCCAGAAAGGAGCGCCAGAAGTATATTTTTTCTTCTCCAGTTTCTAATACTTCTCATGTTGCCGTTTAGGAAGCGTGATGACGGCGCCATGGACGTCGATGATGCCACCGACGTCGAAGACGAGGAAACTGAGAAGGGCGCAGAGGAGGAAGAAGAAGAAGGAGAAGAAGAAGACAAGGACGAGCAGACACGCGACGAGGAGGAGGCTGAACCTGATGATATGGCTGTCGATGAGGATGGTGCCCCTCAGCCAAAGAAGCCTTCAAAGAAGACCAAGAAGAAGAAGGGTAAGAAAAGGCGAAACGGACTGAAGCCGCGTCAATCCATCCTCGATATCGACCAGATTAACAGGCACATCGCGGAGACCAAGCTGAACGAGCTGGAGGTGACTAAGCTCGTGGCGGAATATCGATACAGACACGAGGGTCTTTCCTTCATTGAAATGCTCGAAGGTTCCAGCGAGACGATGGTCAAGCTCCTAGCGTCAGTAAACAAAACGGAGGTTTTGGAAGCGATTGAGTTTTACCTCATCGCCTCCAACTTTAAGCTCAAACTGGCGAAGGTGAGTTCGCATTGGTCTACGTCGCGAATGCGTGTCTCATCATGTTTGTGATAGGTTGGCATCAAGCAGATGCTGCACCTTATTTGGCAGAAAGATAGCGGCACACTCACATCTGAAGATGGCCAGGAGATCAAGGGTATTCGTTCCAAGCTGCTAGAGTGCTACCACTGGTTGTACTTCGAAGGGGAGGATACCGAGGCGCCGCCCAAGTTGATTGCAAAGAACCTCATTGAGTGGGTTCTCTTCATCACTTCGACGTGTGGTTTAACCCTGATCTCGTCTTAGATTGACATTCGACGCTGACCTTGCTCACCTAACTAGCTTGGAGGAGATGCTGCGAATTATGATGGCCGAAAAGAAGGTCAATTATGGAGTAATTGAGACCTTATGGAAGATATACTGTAAGTTGCTGCGTTGTTATGAGAGTGATTTATAACAGCTTTCCTAGCGGTCAGCAAGCTTATACCCAAGGTTCAGCGTCGCGGCGCCATCGTCGTAATCAGCATGTTGGCGTTGGCTGATCACACTATCCTACACGACCACGTAGACGAACTGCTCAAGGTTGGCTTTGGAAAACTTGGGAAGGTAAGACGCCTTGGAAGGTGTTGTGAACAGAGACTGATGACAAGGATAAGCTTGATTTAACGCTCGCTCGATACACATGTGTTGCGCTGCAGCGTCTGAATGGAAGCGTAAAGAAGGTCAAGGGTGAGCATCTTGTGCATGTTGCTTACGAGCTGTCTGAACATCATGCAGGCTCTCTGGAGGACAAAACCCTGCGTTTCGATATGAATCACTATGTCTTCAAGACGCTTCGGAAGTTCATCCTTCTTCCCTGCAAATCGAAGGAGTGGTTTGGCGTAGCGGAGCAGATCATCAACACTGTGTACGCATTGGGCGAGCACCCGGATGTGTTCTGCAACGCCATTATCAAGGAGCTGACTCGCATGGCTTTCACTCCTCGGGAGCCTGCCGGTAACGTGGATGCGGACACTCAAATGGCTGATCCGGATGCGACTCAGGACGAGGAGCAAAAGGACGTGGAGGATGAACCCGACCCTATGGACGAGGACCATCCTGGTGATACTTCTAAAAGCTCTGAGTCGGCGCCCAAGACAAAGGGAAGGACTTGGGCGATGCGTTTGTTCTCAGTCAACTACTATTCGTAGTTGGTCACGTCGCTATCAAGCAGCTAGTTTTTCTAGAGCTTGCTGAGAGAGAGATGAAGCGACAGCGCGATTCGGACGCTGCCGGTAGGATTATCTCTTTTGAACTTCATTTCGTTTATGTACTAATGTCGTTTCAAAGCTCAAGGCGGTCAGGCGTCAAAAGAGGTCGAAGAGCTTGACCAAGTTGTCGGAAATGCGGAAGACGACGTTGGCGACCAAATGGCACACATTCGCGAGCACGAGCTTCTCTATGGCGACCGGTCTCTTCTCAAATTATTCGGTCCCATGTTGATCCACATATGCAGCAGAACGAAAAAGTACAAGGTTTGTTGGCCATGGACTTTCCGATGCCTGCGCTGAGCTACTTTGCAGAACCCAACCTTGAAAGCAGCGGCGACTCTTTCATTGAGCAAGTTCCTTTGCGTCAGTTCCCAGTTCTGTGGAGATCATCATCTTCTACTCTTTAAGCTTTTGGAGCTATCCGATAGTCCTAGCATTCGGAGTAACATTGCCATCGCGCTCGGTGATGTCGCAGTGTCGTTCAGTACCATCATTGACGAGAACAGTCACGAGTTATACCGCGGACTGTCCGACAAGGATCTTGTCGTCAAGAAGAACACACTTATGGTGCTCACTCATCTAATTTTGAACGGCATGATCAAAGTGAAGGGCCAACTTGGGGAGATGGCCAAGTGCTTGGTGGACGAGAACGAGCGAATCAAGGGCCTCGCTGAATTGTTCTTCAAAGAGCTGTCTACGAAGGAGAACGCGATTTACAACAATTTGCCAGATGGCAAGTCAACAATCGCTTCTGTCTTCTCGTATCTGACTGTGCTCTAGTTATCAGTCACCTTTCGACTGGAGATCATTCAGTAGAAGAAAGCCACTTCCATAACATCATGACCCACATCTTCCGGTACATCGAAAAGGTTTGATTCTGTCTTGAGCGCGCGGTGGTAGTTTCTGATTCTTCGTGTTCCTGCAGGATAAACAAACGGAGAACATTGTCGACAAGCTTTGCCAACGCTTCCACCTCACACAAGATCCACGACAATGGCGCGACATCGCATTCTGTCTGTCCTTGCTGCCGTACAAGTCAGAACGTTCCGTGAAGAAGCTCATCGAGGGACTACCTCATTATCGGGACAAACTACATGAGCCGGATGTGTACGACAAGTTCAACCAGATCCTTGTGAAGGTGCGAGACAAGTCCTGTTTGATATGTTCAATTACTCACTGTTTATAGGCACGACAAAACAAGGGGGCAGGGAAGCCTGATACCGAGTTGAACGAGTTTGCTGTGATACTTGAGCAGAACAAGGAGCAGGGTGAGCAGGACAACGCGCTTGAACAGCGGGTGCAAGGCAAGAAGGCCGCTGCGAAGAGACGCGCGAACAAACGAAATGCGGGTAAGTTCGTGCTTGCGCTCAATGGTGATAGGTGACTGAGAGGAGTGTGCTTTAGCGGCGGCCTCGGCTGGAACAACTGCTCCGACGAGAGCGACTACGCGAAGTAAACGTCGGCAGGCGGAGACTGTTGAAGAGGAAGATGATGACGGTTTATCTTGAGAGTGATTTGTATATTTTGGTTCATTGATCTGTTTCGCTGTGTACGACCACTTTGTATTCGTTGTAATTATTTCTCAAGCTTAAGCCTAGATGGGGCTGGGGGAGCGATATCATCGACTGTATTCAGCGAGCGCGAAGTTCTTCCCTTTTTTCACTTTCCATGAGTATACCCGGCAGACGCGATGGACGGTGGCATGCATGGTATTGATCGCGTTCACTCCACCTCACGTAGCTCCTTGGCCCCAAGCCTGAGAAAGACAGCCAGGATTCGCGCCCTACTGTGACCAAGTTCAAGCCGTTCCATGCGAGAGGTTAATGAAAGCCAGGCGTCGATGGATAATATGACGACGCTCAGAGGCACTGGGTATTCGGAGACGGCGTATAAGGCTCCCCGGTTCATGAGCTCTGGGTATACGGGCGTTCCTACCTCACAGAGAACAACTTGAATATCATGTTACAGCCTTCCACCGGCCACTGACACACTACCGGCCAATGACACACCCACCCCGGAATCATCCTAATGGGTAGCATAGTGGGGCAACTTGTGTTCAGGACTCTGAAATATGATTGCAGCTTGTATTTCGAGAGCATCCGAGGGTTATAGCTACAGTGTAACTTGAGGAATCCCCGAAAGACTCGAAAAATGCCTGAAAATGAAATTTATTCCGCCTCTAGCTATATGCTCTAACCTCCTGTAGCCTCGGAATTTCTCCCATATACTATTTTGTGGTCATAGTTCATATTCCATCAACTTCTATAGTCCACGGTGCCCCCAGACGCACATAATGGCATTCTGACATGGTCGAGGGTGTGTCATTACCATTTTGGGACACTTGATCATTGGTCCGTTTTTCGCGCGCTACTCCTTTCACTTGAGTGTTAGACACCTCACATGGGCCACAAAGTGCATATTTAGACCATGGATACGTGCCAGGTGCTTTGAGTAGCAGGTGGTAGGTGAAAATGCGCAAGAAATGCGCTCCGATCAGCAATTGATCCGAGGTGTGTCATTGGGTTGAATTCCCGCGATAAGGACATTTTCGCATCAACCCCCTTGATATAGCTAGAAACCCCACATACATATTCCTTTCTGTACCAGAATATGAAGTTTAGATGCTAATCTACCTCCTAGGAAAAATCCGAGCCTCTCTGGGATGAATAGTACCTATTCCGGCGGTGATCTCATTTGAGTGTGTCAATGGCCGGTGGAAGGCTGTATTATTATTACACGCATTGAAATCTACGAGAGTTTTAGGAATCGCTACTAAGGCATTCAACTTTCACGCCTCAGTTCGCAAGCTCAAGTTCACACCAAACATTCCAAATTGTCAACCTGACATTCAACTCATATCCTAAACAATATCACCTAAATCCACAAGTAGCTACATATGTACGCCGCAGGCGAATTTTTGTATGTACGCACTCTGTATGTACGCTTTGCTATATCTGTAACCATAACTTGTATAAACGGGGGGAGCATATGAGTGGTGGGGGTACGACGATGCCCAAACAAGTGGTGGTGGTGATGGAATGGGGAAAAAAGTACACGGGCATCGAAGACTTGGTGAATAGTCTGGGCTCAACAATGTAGGAGTCCGTGGGGGTTATAGTAGCATAGTCGAAAAAGTACAACACGCCTCTTCTAAAACTCGGGACGAGTCATGTTAACGCAGCCAGTCAGGGCGGCAGGCCAGGCAAAACAAGCCCGTGACTCTGCAGCACGCCGGCATAAATCTCGGTCTTGGCTTTGTACTGCTCAATCTGGACCGTCAACTCGTCCACTTTGAGCTCCAGCGCCTGCGTATACTCCAATTTCCGCTTGCGGCTCTTTCGAGCGGCAATCGTGTTCTGGCGGCGCTTGAAGGCAATCTGCTCTTCCTCTGTCGCGCCCGGAGGAAGCTCGCCAACCTCATCGTCCTCCCTCGCACGCTTGCGTGAGTACGCAGCTGGGGCCGGTTTACGGGAGGTCACTGAAGGTGTGAGGTAATGCCGAGGTTGTGTAGGCGCGTCGAGAGGGATCATGCTCTGGGGAGTGGAGCCCTTGCGCATGCCCGTGGCCGGAGGCCGGAAGTTCATGTCAACTCCCATGTAAGGTGATGGGGTGACCGAGTCTAACGCCGGTGAAGTTGGAGAGAAGGTGTACAGCTCGTCCATGTTCAGTTTGGCATGATGCTGTTCAGGTTGCGGCTCTGGCTTCTCCGGAAGCGGAGGCTCATCCAGTACACCACCAAACAGTTCCATGCCGTCGAAGTCGCCTGTGACGGCTGTGTCATCGACGTCTTGGAAGAGCGGGGTGGTGAGATAGTCGTCGAGAGGTGATGTGAAGGGTGATGCATCCGAGAAATCGAACAACGGTGTATCCATGGGCGTCATGAAATCATCGCCCATGTCACTGAAGATTGGCGAGGTCTCGAGAGCCTGGTCCATGAACATGTTGTCGTTCATGAACGGAGGAGGCTGGACATCGTTGACACCGTCAGTTAAAGCATTAGATTGACCGTTAGATGATAGCATATTGAGGTAGTTATTACGGAGTGAGTCATAATCTGGGAATGTGGTCATTGCGGTATTCATGGATGTATGGGGTGCTGGACTAGGCGTAGGCGCAGCCGCAGGAAGGTTTGATCGACGCGACGGAGCCGTATTGGGCGCTTTTGGCAGAACCATGGGGATGCCATACTGGCTGGCAAGGTTCGCCGCCGCAGTCACTCCCGGGGTGTGTGAGGATGTGGAATCATGTCGAGGTGCCGTTGCCGATGTGCGCGAGGGTGGGCCCACGTTATTCACTGTCGAGTGAACATGTGTGCTCGAGGAGGGAACGTTTCCGCGAAGAGACGAAATGGCGGAAATTGGTTGTTATGAGTGTTTAGTGTGTTTGTAAGGCAGCGCGGCGGCAACCTAAAGCTGTTTCAACGTCGTCAGCGATGAGCACGACAACGGCAAGGTCGGCAGCGGCGACGGTAACGCGTGCAGCCGATAGGCGAGGATGACTTACAGATGACTCGTATACTCGTGAGTCGACGCGCCGTTGGGAAAGGATGGTGGTCAAAAGGCAAGATGGGCCTGACTCTCCGTTGACTCTGAGCTTTGCGGTAGCGCGATTACTATCACAAACGGCATGTCGGCATGCACAGCCTCACAAAGGCATTACGCGTCTCGAGTTCCGTACCTGTTCCTAACAACTTGCATGGACTCTCACTATTGCTCTCACTTGATTATAGCTAAGATGTGCCATAACGTCGACGTTCTTCACCCATAAAATTGACAACATATGTATCGTTGATCGCGTTTATTGGGTGAGTATCACACAATCAAGCCACGTCTGTTCCACGTTTTCTTTCGTGATTTCAACTGCCTATACTATTGCCCAAGACCATCAACAGCCTGTTTATCTGCTCAGCCTGCTGTTTATAACTTTATCATCATTGAATTGCCTGGCAACTGAGGCTGGCATCATTCATTTCTGAACAGTAGTAGTATGAGACCTCAGTACTCAGTTGGCAGACCATTCTCCTTGCTATCAATGATTGTGGTCTCCGACTTCACTTATGAACGTTTGCATGAATCGTTGAGATCTTCTGAGCTCAGCCTGCGTATCAGCCAAGCTGGAATAAGCGCCAAGCATGGAGCGTAGGGTTAGGGTCTCAGTCTCACTTGTTGACCACGTCGTGCCGGACGACGGGGAGTTTTGCAGTTGGCAAACTAATCGCTCTCGGTGCGAATGTGAACTGCTCAGAGCAGCCGTTCATTTATCAGAATCATTAACTTACATGCGACTTTCAGCCATACTCTGGTGATCTGGGTGCCAACAGCCTCATGGAACGGACAACGACAAAGATTCACCGCCGGAAATCTAGCGCGGGTGACGACGAGAATACTGTGGTATTGACGCCAGCCGAGCCGCAGAAAGACGGTCCACCTTCTCTTGCGGTTCCGCCTCCACCTCGCAGTCGCGTCCATTCCACCCCATCCAATTTAGAACTGAATCAACCTCAGTCAGCCGGACCGCATAGGACGGCCTTCAGTGTCCCCAAAAGTCCCACATATAATGGGCTGAATGGCTCGCCTTCGCCGTCGAGGTCTTCGTTCAGTTCAAGTCACGCTCGGACACGTTCGATATCGACCCCATACTCGCCTCCGCTCCCTTCCCCACTGTCTTTCTCGTTTCCTGCATCAGCCTCTGCCCCAGACTCCTTGTCTACCGACACCAATGCGTCTCCCAAGACTAATCCTCGAAGACATGCCCGACTACATTCGCGCAATCTCTCTGTTTTCTTTCCCGACCTGGTTCTCTTCCTTCAACAGCGATAGCAGAAGATGGTTCGCAAGAGTTGGAGATTCCCTCGGCTCCCATCCCCTCTGCCGATCCGAGCGTGAGCCGTAACCCTCGGACGCCTCTGGGCGCTGGCTTCACTTTTGGTGCCCGTCCGCCCAGCACCAATGGCAATCTCTCAAGCGACCTGCCAATGCCGCCGCTTATGAGCAAGTCGTCCTCCTCGTCGTCGTCGACGAGACGAGGTCACCATCACAAACACTCCCTCTCACATAACTTTTTCTCATTCCTCGAGCCCGGCTCGCAAACATCCTCTGAAGAGCTGCTCACCCAGCCCACACCCTCACCCATCTCACAGTGGACACCAATCTCGCAACAACACTCGCCGTCCGCATCTCCGTCGACGGAGCGAGAAGAACATGCTGAGGAGAACGTACCTATGGGTGCCATCTCCCTAACATTTGCGCAATTTGTTCTTGGGGCGTGGCTCTGGGTATGCGGGCAACAAATAGGGTCCTTGGGATGTACAGGGATGGGGTATTGGATCGTGTTTGATTCATTTGGCTTGGGACTTGGAAGCGTCCTTCCGGGATGGCTTGGCCCAGGTGATAGCAAGAAACAGCGGTCGCGGAGGCCCTACGGCAATGCGCGAGTGGAAACGGTCTTGATGTTTGCTCAGGCGGTGTACCTGATGTTCTCGTCCGTGTACGTCTGCAAAGAGACTGTCGAGCACGTTCTTCTGAGTATGGGAGGAGGAGATGGGCATCATCACCATCACGGCGACGAAGAGACTGGTTATGGCATAGACTTTCCAGTCGTGTCGATATTACTTGCATTGTGCTCAGTTGTCGCGTCTGCGTTCTACTTTGACAATCATTCAAAGCTGGTCAATGGTGAGTGTTTCCTGTCTTGTCTGATTTATTGCGTCTCATTCTGTCCTGTAGTGACTGGGAACCGGATACCGTCACCGGGCGCGTTCATACGTTCTTTATCATCGACACATCATATACATGATCCACCCCCTACGACACCATTGGCGATTATACTGTCCAATCCATACATATCAAGCCCTCTTTTATTCGGTGTGTGCCTACTCCTCGTAGCCTCGCTAGTCCCCTCGTACGTGCCTTCATCATTGAATCTATCTACTTGTCAACTAACCGTATTGCAGATCACAACACACCGCCTGCGATCTCGTCATCGCCACACTCATCACCGTCGTCACCTTCAACGTGTCGTACAGTGCGTCGTTCATCCTCGGGACGGTGCTGCTCCAAACGTCTCCTCCGCGCGGCGCCTCGTCCGGGCGCATGGAAGCGTTTCTGCGCGCCATGCGGGAGGTCGAGAGGCATCCCCAGGTGCTGCATCTGCCCGCGCCGCACATATGGCAGCTGACCCCGGCGGCGATGGGCAAGACGGGCGGGACGTTGATCGTCTCTCTCGAGTTGCATGTGAGGCAGGATATGCCGGACGACGATGTGCTTGCGCTTACAAAGTGGGCGTACGACCGGTGTACGGGTGCGCTTGGGGGCGAGCGGGAGGTGACTGTTGGGGTTGTTAGAGGGTAGTTGCTTCATATTTGAGTGGTATTGTTATCATATACATATTAATCATGCAATGCGGATTTCAAGCGAAGATGTGATTTAAAGTACGCTGTTCCCTAGTACATGTATGGCCCGGCGGGCCGAAGTCGATCGCCAAAACAAAACTTGCCTTTTGACTTCCACGTCGATACCGCGCCCTGTACCCCTTCCAAGGAGAGAGCGCGTCAGAGATGTCTCTAGCAGAAGACGACGTGGTCGTCGTCGTAGGGCTAGGTGGCGGCGTAGGGTGGGCAGTCGTAGAGCGTGAGGGAGGACATGTGCTCGTACCGGAGAGCTATCTACGGGCAGTGGAGGATCCATGACAGTGCGCTTTTATCATATTTAATTGCTGAGCATGTGTGTATTGTAGCCCGCGCGTACCGCCACAGTCCGAACCCATACTCACGAAATGTATTCACCGCCTCGCGTCTTCTTCCCCTCGCAGACTCTTCGGACGTGCACCACCGCGTACCATCTGCGGGTTCTCAATGCCGCCAACCTGAAACCGCGCCCGACACCTCAATACCTCGCCATACTAAAATCGATACGCCCCTCTGCACTACTCCCCATCTCTTGACGTGTGCTGTCTTCGTGGAGGTGCTTCCGCGCGTCTACCAGGCGTAGAGTTTGACACCGGAGATGCATGCGCGCGTCGAGTCGTCAAGTCCGATTCAGAACACTGAGACTCGGAGTCGCCACTTGGACTGTGGAGACATGCGCCTCTACACCTCTCTACACGCATAGCAGGATGGTAAGAGCAAAGATCGACGACCCCCGGGTTTGCAATGACCAACATCATAGCAAACACGACACGCAGACTAGGTGACGTTTTCGTTCTGGAGCAAAGTCACAGGGACCCAATAGTCGACGTCCACTCTCAGAGGAACGATCATGGACCTTGAGCGACATTTCTGGCATCATCTCGTCCGGCCTTCCCCTCCCGTCCAAGGGCTCATCTATTTTGACCGCTTCTTCTCCCGTAATGTCGCGTCACGGGCGCACAACATGGAGCTTTGACTATCCTCATGCCCAGCAAGGTGTGGTAACAGTCAATTATAGCGACACCCACTGATACAGTGCCAATTAGAGGCCGCAACTTGGTATCTCGTCCGGCCTTGAGCTTGCTGTCTAATTTTAACCGCTTGTTCTCAGGATGCGGGACGTCTTACCATCTAGCGTAGATCCGTCTTCACCGTGGCGTAGGCTGAGAATTCTCAATCGATGAGACGCGATAGGTTCAAGTCTGCGCGAATCATGATATGATATGACATTCCGCCGATGTCGCTGATACTAGCGATTGCTCCCCGTCTTCCATCATCCAACTAGCGCGCGCGCACTGTGCATCTTGTTCTCCTGTTAGATCAGGATGAGATTGTAACTAGTCTTAATCCAACAATAGGACTTGGTGCACTTCGCGTGGGTATGCTCGACCCATCTTTCACATCCGTTCTCAAAGCTGGAAGCCCAATTGACTCCTCTGCTGGGCATGGCACGGACAAGTCCATGTCGAGATTCTGCCTCTAGAGCCGGAACAAGCGCGACGTTCGATATCTGGCAGTCAGAGCCATCACCCCGAATCGTGTAGAAGTTCGAAACCATTGTGTCGAACACCATTTGGTCCGGGGTCCCAGTCGTATAGGTACGCTCATCCCATCTTTCGCGTCAGCTTCGGTGTTGTTTGTAGACTTGGTCAAGTTCAATCTGATATGATTCATTGCATCAGAGAATGATTGAACAAACTCTAGCAACTGTGTCAACTTGGCAATTTATCATCTCTTCAAGCGCCAATCTGCCAATCAGCCAACCCTTCGTCATGGTCTATTTTCATCTCTTCATCGTATCGCATATATAAAGAGGCAGGCGCAAGTCAGCAAATCAAACCATCATGTCTCTCACTATAGCCGAGGCTGAGTCTCTTTTTTCGGCAACATTACATCCAACAATTCTCCAGGCCTTCTGCCATGGCATATATACCTGCATCTTCTTCGTTGCCTTGTATTATATAGGTACAGTCATGTACCCATCAACGGGACAGCCAATTAAAGATCGTGCCCGGAATGTATCATACAATGTTTGGAACGGGGATCGGGTTGATTAGTATATAGACTACAGTTACTCTACTTGATTCTACGAAGAATTATTTGCATCCCGACATCTATTGAAGCTGGTAAGAAATAAAGTACTGAAATCAGCCTTATCGGGAAGGGACCACTCAACAGGACAGCGTAACATCACGCTGATATGCCTTATGCGGGTGCGCGGCAACATCGGATCTACTCTGATCCATCAGAATCGAGCTCGGGTCCTTCTGCATCTTGATCATCTTCCATCTCGTCGTCGTCGTCGTTCTCACCGCCATCTGGAGTCGACGTACTGCCAGATGCAGCCGCTGCCTCAGCCCGCCTTTTGGGCCTTAGCTGCCCTTTCTCCAAGTTACCCAACTTCGGCTTATTCCATCGCGGCCGCTTCTTCTCCTTCTTAGCCCGCTCAGACTCCGTTTTCCACGCTGTCAGAGCAACCTTGTGGCGAGCACGCTGCTCATTGTTGCGTTCCACACGTGCTGCATCTTCCTTCTTCCAGTCAGCCAGTTCCGTCGCGTACTTCACTCCATCTTGAGCACGGATTTCCTTCTCCTGCTCCTTAGCCTGCCGTTCATCATGGTGGTTCTTCGCAGCTGCCATAAAGGCGTCACCAGTGAAAAGCTTGGGTAGTCCATCTGCGTTGAGACGCCCCGAGCCCTTTGCTTTCTTCTTCTTCCGTTCCTCGTCCTCCTGGAGCTGGGTCTGACTTTGGCCGACATAGGTATTCGCCATGACCATTCCCGTCTGAACCTTTACTAACCGTCGCTTAAGGACACGTTCGTTCTCTTGCGAGTCGACAAGGGCATCATGCAAATCACGCTCATGCCAGGTTCTCGGCTCCATATCCAGGACCTCTGCAAACCGGCGCTTCATTCGAGGCGGTGAGATCGGAAAGGGATCGCAATGGGGAGGTGTCATGTCCGAGGTGATGCGGTCAGCTGTAAGGAATGCATACGTCGACGAGGATGACGACTGGGTAAGGGTGGCAAGCAGATTTTGCGCAATGGATGTATCCGTTGAGGGTGAGTCCGGTGTGAGGGGTGTCAAGGGTTGCTGACCTGTGTGGTTTTTCAGGTCCAGCAGGAGGTGCGAGATGGCTTGTTCTGCAGTCGAGAGTGGGATGGGTAGACTGCTGTGGGAAGAGGATGCAAGGGCAGGTGCCATTTGCTCGACAGTGATGACATCCGGATTGAACGGAATGACACCAGTTTTCCGAAATGCTGACAGGATGTTCTCCCGTGTAAAGGTCTTCAGGTGAGCTCGAGCATACACCGAAAGGAATACTCCTTTCACCACTGTCTTTCCAGTCTTCTGTTCGTATGCTGTCCGCTCCTCTCGGAATCGTTGCTTCAAGACAGCAAAAATGACCACATCAAGACCCTGGTACACATGCGTGGAATGTGACGGATAGCAGAGCACCTCGATGCGATGCTTACTCGCGTAATCAAGGAATGCAAGCGTATAATGCGAGCTATGTCCATCGACCAAGAGTAAGCGACGCCGGCCTCGGGCCTTTGCTTTCGTTTGCTGATTGAACTGTTTGATCCAGTCGACACCGATCTCGCCATCGACATATCCCTTCGCCGAGTGTCCAATCCTGTGAAGTACGTGTGTTAGGTTAATATCTGGGTGTGAGCTTCCCACTTACGATGCATTAAGAGGGTTATCTTGTGCCCATGACGTCTGATAGTGTTCGCCCTTGAAGATCACCGCGGGAGGGAGGGAAGTACCATCACCACAGATTGTACAAAGGACAGTGATATTCTCTCGATCACCGCCCTGCTGCTGATGTTGTACAGAGATTCCTTTAGGTCCCAGAACTCGCTCTCGCCCTCCGACACCTTGTTGCATCCCAGTCTCATCTCCTCCGTAGATGAGCTCGTCAACAATTTTGTCCTCCTCGGTCCCATCGCCTCGTATAACCTCCTCCAGAAGCTTGAAGTACGCCTCCTTGGTCGCTGGATTCACCGCACGAGCCCGTGAATGATCCAGCCCATGTGTCCAGTAAGGTGAGAGGCGATCCGTATGCTTCTGAACGAAGCGGCCGACCCATTTCTTTCCTAGACCATCAACTGGGAAAGCGTCACCATGCCGCCCTCGTGCGATCTTCTCGGCAATCTCCTTGACACGCTTGTTATTGAGTGGGAAGCCACGGTTGGCAAGAGCTATACAGTAGTCGACGACACTTTCCTGCTCCGCGGTATTGAGCCAGGCCTTTTCTTCATTTGCATACTCTCTTTTGCTAGCTCTGCCTCTGTAGCGCTGTAGCATGGTGTTCCGGTGAAGTTTAATTCGCACTTTATCCTCCTCCCAGCACGCAGTGTCCATTTCTAAACAAATCGTTTGAGCACTTTTCGGTTTTGTCGTCGTATTTTCTTTGTCTGCCTGCTCTGCTCCATACGCTTCGACAGCCTGGAGCATCCATTTCTCCTTGGTAGTAGCATAGTTCTGGTTTTTTCGTGAGTCGGATTGAGCACGGCCGACCATGGTAGCTTCACGGCGACGTCGCGATGAGGAGGATGCTAATTAGCAACGAGACCGCGCGTGTGTCATAGGTCCGTCGCGCTGTCTCCTTTGGGTCGTTCTCCTTTGGGTCAGTGTGACATGTTTTTGCAGATGGCTTTTAGATATGTTCGATAACCATTCCTTCCTACTCAAATGATCTCACGTAGGGTTCAGTTGATGAAGCTATACCATACCCTGGAAATGGGAGCTTTTTTTGACAAAACCGATGCTCGAAAGGAGTTAGGATTCCCCATCTATCAAAATCTCACTCATTTTTATAGAGTACATAGCTCGTGTTCGTTGCGACTGCCTCGGAGTACAAGTAATATAACACTATATACCATTCATTGTTAGATTCTCAGAACTCCGAGGCCAATTTGAGCCTGTAGCGTGGTTCCGAGCTGTTTGTCCCGTTGACGGGGCTTGTCCCGTTGAGTGGTACATGACTGTAGGTGCCCTTTCTGATAATTTCCTCTTCTCAAAGTAATTTCTTGTTTAGTTGAGAGCCCTCACCCCAATCGGAAACGGATGATCTTTGCCAGTATCATCACCTTCCTATGGATTGCCAATACTGTCATGTTGGCTTTGGTGTGGAAAATTGTTGATCAGGTCTTCATCGCTAATGGAACATCATTGGAGAACGAGCTCAATTACTTCATCATTGATCACCTATGGCTACCATATGGGCTTGCTCTAGATGTACTTCAAGGCCTTTGCATCTTGTCTGCAGACCTGGTCTTGGTATGTACATTTACTGGGGCTTAAGTAAACCGCTGATGGCTTGCATTAGGTTTGGCGCTGCTGGGTGCTGTATGCTGGAAGTTTCAAAGTTGTTGTCATTCCCGGTCTCTGCGTGATCACTGAGATAAGTGGGTCCTCTCTCGGATCTCCTAACAGTTGTCAAGTTCTGAATTTTTTGTGTTTAGTCAGTTCCTGGATGACCCTGCACACCATTATTGCCGCCCCCTTGTCTACGAGTGCCAGTCACACAAATTGGCTACTGGTCTATTTATCGATGACCGTGGCGACAAATAGCTCATGCACCTTTCTCATCCTCTTTCGCATTGTGCAGGTGAGTGGCATCGGTGCCAGCCTCAAGACCTACCGCGGCATTATTGAGATTCTCGTGGAATCGGCCGCTATGTATGCAATCATCTACATTGCTATCCTTATTGCATATACGTACCAGGTTTACACTGACACACCAACAACGACTGCCTATATGTACCCTACGGTTATATCCTACAGCATCACTGTAGGTTGTTATCCATTGGCATTCACCATACTGACTTGCACTACCAGGGTATCGCGCCCACGCTTATCATCGCCCGTGTCATGGCTGGGCATTCACGTCCGGACGACTCATGGACGCGTCCATCGCTCCCGCACATGCGAAGCAATGTGCTCTCAGCCTCGGAGTCTTTGCGGTTTGCCAGCATGCCGAACCACAGTATGCAAACCACGTCCGCGAACACCGGACGTGTCACAGCGAACATCGATCTCGAGGCGCAGGCTCAAGAGGTCGTAGAAGAGACACATGAGCAAGACGGAGATGAAGATCGCGCTGAAGCCGGCCCGCTGGCGTCTGGCCACAAGCTGTCTGCTGGGCAGGTTTGAGATGGTCAAAATGGCTGGTTGAAGAAGAGCTACTGTCCTGCTCAGAAGGAGTAGTCCAAGACGTATCCCCTTAGATGCCATGTGCGGGAACCTGTCTGTTCTCTGCCGTCTGAGCCGCGTGGAAGTACCGCTACCGCAACGTTATAGCTCCCCGCAATACGACTTTCATTCGCTTTATCTTGAAAGATGTCACTGCGGTGTGCGCTGAGTCAAAGTTTGCAGTTGTCTACGCAAGACTTGACTGAACACGTACACGGCGTCTCATCTGTAACTGGGACTCCCAAATCGTTTTCACTTGCTGTTAGCTGCGAACCGTCGTTGGATTCCCTAGCATGCCTTCCCGATATATAACTCTCTGTGCGAGGATTGAAGGCAGACAGACACCACACGCGTTACTTCGAGATCATGCTGTGTCTATGAGACCAGTGTTGCCTAGCGTTGCCCTTCCTTCCTGGATTCTGAAGGACACGAGACCAAAAACCGTCTGGTGGTCCAGACACTTTATGATTGATTAGGCGTGTTGGTATATGGTACGAAGTACAGTCATAATCTATAAGGAGGAGGCGTAACATCTATGCAGGAGGTCGTGATTGCTTATTTAAACGGCGGAAGTTTCTGTCTTGGGTGCCATAGGCGGAGGGGTGGGCGGTCCAGGTAGAACAGGCGCGTATTTAGACTTGGCGCGGAGAACAGCGCCATATCTGCATAACAACCTCCTGTCAAACGAGCTTTGATAGCGAACTAATACGAATACTCACCTCATGAACACAAAGGGAATAGGCACCATGATCAGTGCGATGAATCCGACAAAAGAAGAGGCCCATTGGGGATCCATAGCATCGTACATCTGGTTGGCGAACAGAGGGAAGACTGCGCCGAAGATGCTTCGGCATACGGTGTTTGCTGAACAGAATATAAGTAGGACAAGGAGTCGATAGAGCAGGCGCGTACCGGCAAGTGCAGATGCGGCGACCATGAGATAGGTGTCGATGATGTAGTTGAAGAAGCAGACCTGGTTGGTGTTATGAGCTGTGCAGGTTGAGGACGGAAGAAAGCTCACATAGATCGCGACGTTGGCAAAACCAATTAATCCACCAGCTAATAATGGCGCCCAGTAGTTGACACTGGATAAGACGTCCAACTACCAAGGTGTTGGTCTCCGAGAGAAGTAAAGCGAGAGCCCACTTACCCGAACCAGAAGAATGAAATAGCGAATAACGGCGCGGCATAAAGCGAGAGGTACAAACGGGACTCGGCGGGTACAGGATGTGGCGCATACTTCTCCACGTCGCGTTGATACATAGGATCGAATACGAAGACATACTGCATCCGTAGTAAGCCGAGGCTGTGAGAAGGGAGGCATAGTGAAGGATTACTCACAACTGCGACAGCTAACACCGCTCCGACCATGATAGGCAAGAACGTGAGTCCGGTAACGCCGGCGTTGAATCCGTGTCCTCTGGCGAACACGATGGGGAAGGCTTCGAAGAGGAGGTATAAGCATCCGTAGATGAACTGCCAGCGGAATACGTAGAAGTCAGAAGAGTTATGAAGGAACTCATAGGGCTGGAGTCATACACTCATATATATAGTACTAGCCATCATCATAGGCTCTTGAACGAGCATGAGAAACGGCCGCTTGAGTACATTCTCAACCTGCTGCGCCAGCGTTTTCTTCGATCGTTCCATTGGCGCATAATAGCGGCTATCGCCAGTTTCCGCGCGAAGCCGTTTTGCTTTCTGGACGAGCAAGATTGGCCTCAATAAAGGAGGTTAGATAAGTAACTTGTGAGCAGAGTGGGGACGTTCACTTACCTGTACGTTTCCGGAATAAACAGAACGATGGCTATCAGACACGCTCCTGCCTAGTTCCAGTCAACCTAAAACGTAAGACTGTCAAGATTACTACTCACAAACATCATCAAAACCCAGAACAGCCACCTCCACGACGCGCCGCCGACAGATATGAATCCTGCCACGGTTGGCCCCAAGGCAGGACCAGCAAACGGCGCCGCGACGAAGATTGCCAAGGCTTTCCCTCGATCCCGCGTGGCCCAGAGGTCAGAAATCACAGCACTATATCATTCATGTTACATAGGAAAGCCCTAGAGCGTTCAGTACACGTACCCTGAGTTGGTGAGTGGACCGGCGGCAAAGACTCCACCGAAGAATCGAAGGACGAGTAAAGAGCCCGTGTTGTCCGCGAGCGCCATTCCCATTTGAAATAACTAGATGAATGCCGTTAGATGTGGCGTGCCTTTATGCCAAGACACGCACCATATACACCGTAAACGTAATTACGAAGATGGGTTTTCTGAAATTTTGTCAAACGATAAGACGGAGACGAGCGTGGATCTATGTCGTCGGGTGGTCAGCCATGGGAGAGAGAACGAAACGGATACTGCTTACCTATCTACCTGCCAACCTCTTCGGATAACGGGCCCCATAATAATGGACTGTTTTCCTAGTTAGTAACAGCTCGTCAAAAAGCGTCAAAGGATAAAGACAGACCCGACGACAAAGCCAGCGACGAATAGGGAGATGACAAGCACACCGACTTCTTGTCCGAAGCCGTACTGCCGTCTTAGATCAGCGACGATACCTGCCGCTGCAAACGAACGCGTAAGTATCAATAGAGGTAAGTCGTTAAGTCAAGAGAGACGTACGTGCCGCGCTGGCGAAAGTCCTGGAATGGCAATGAATATTTGAGCCGGGTTCAAGTGAGTGCGCGACTTACACGTTCAAGACTAAAATACCACAAATGTTGGTGATGAACCATTTCCTCAATCGAGACCAGTTCTAAGAAACGCACTCCTTCAGTACAGAGTCGAAACAGCAGAGACAGATTGTCCACTTACTTGGGGATTACTTGAATCATCGGGCGTCAGCTGGACAAGAAACGGGTCGACTGCACTAGAGTTCTTCTCCAATTCTGGTTCTGGTACAAGGATCGTCGAGTGGTCTGAAGCAGAGTGCACACTAGCCGGAGGAGCAGGGAAGGACATGATCTCAGATTCGTCCTCGACAATTCCCGAGGAGAGTACTTAACAGAACCTCGCTAAATGTCCGCATGTAAAGCATGAACCGTTGACGCGGAAGAGGGGAGCGCATGCCATTTTCAATAGAGAAGACAATCTGTCGATCCCCGGCGGATCCTCAGGACAATGGGAACCGTTGCAAATGAAGATGATTCGCTTCAAGGAACCCGTCGGACGCAAGGATAGTGGCGGAAGCTTTTGCGTCTTGTGGCACGTTATACTGCTCCGAGTCGGATCATTCATCTGTTGAATGTTTTCCTTGTTCGTTGTCTGGACTTCGTCCAACTGCTTGACTTTGAGACGACGTTCTGTAATGTTATGATGAAAAGCAGCTAGGTTAGCCCTTAGTTATCGGGCTCCCATGAATTAGAGCATTCGCCAAGCCTCAAACCCCAAGCCTGTTCTGCTATACAATACCGTGAAAGCAGCGGCGTGGCGCACGGGATGAGCGTTTGGCGTTAACTGAGCGTGGAATGAAAACAGATGCGGACGCAATACCGAAAACACACTTTCATGACTCGGGTCTCGGTGCTTCAGCGGTGCTTGGTACTTGGGTCCAACGCTCTCTGTTGAATCAATGGGATCGAAAGGCGTAGGAAGCTAAATAGTGATCTACTCAACTCCATTCGAGCGTGTTCCGCACTGATTGGGGCTAATCCTTCGCTCTCGACTGACTCAACTCAGCACGCTGCCTTGAACATCCCGCTGCTATCAAACGCAAGCATACAGCCCGCTTTTCCGTACGCGTGTTAATACAGGGCCTCGGGAAAGATAGGGCTTGAAGAAGGCACCCGACTACATTATTCTACGCCACGTATGTTTAGAGGCCTGGATTGCGGAAGTTGAATGCTCGGGAGAATGAAAGAGAGGTGGTAATTTAACGTACTTTGCGTGACGATCTGTAACCTGTTACGCTCCCGTAGACTAGGGAACGCGCTCCAGATCACATCCTCAGAAACGTGAGGTTGAACGGCAATGATTGTGACCGGAAGGTTGAGCTTGGATATCACAGTATCTAGCTCCCTGCAGACATCATGGTCCAAACCAATCATGGCGATCTCTAGGACAATCTCCTCCAAAGATCTAATGTCGGACGAGCTGAAGACGCCAGCCCACCAGCTGATTATGTCGGAATGATACGAAGGCAAATCGGACATGACGCGGGTGGTAAGGAAGACACGCTGGACTTGTGAGAGAGAGATCAAGCTGCTTTGCTCTTGTAGGAAGACGATGAGTATTGCCTGCTGTTTTCTCCAAATCCAAAAGAAAACTCACGTCGAATGTAACCCGGGCCATAAGAGACCCTTTTGAGACTGGGCAGGCCCAGAAAATCATGAATCGGAGCATTATTCCACCACCAAGAGGTAAAAATGGATATATCCTCCAGTTCAGAAACGCCTACAGGCGTGCGAGCTTGTTGTAAGGCAAGAAGCGTATCCGTAAGCGCGGATGGCCCGAGAGTCAAAGAAAGAGACTTGAGGTGGCATTGAGGAGGTATGACCTCGTCCACACGTTCCTCGGGCAATTGAGCATGACACTCGACGTGATTCAGCGTGAGGTGTTTCAAATTTATGCCGCCACACAACGACGTTAGTGCTACCGCCATGTCGACGGAAAACAGCAACGAGTCGATCTCCAACCTCGTCGCCTGTGTTGTGATGCATCGTAGCGCATGCCGGATATCCAAGGGAATGCCTCCCCAGTGCACCCTTCCGCGAAGAGTTACACTTCTAATATGGACAAGGGAAGAGAACACTTCCTCTGCGGTCCTGAGATCCTGATCAGGAAGAGAGGCCAATCCTCCGAGGTCGACAACAAGATCCTTGACCAAGACACATAGATCTGGCGAGGACTGAAGCAATGCGTGAAAATGAACGACTGTGTGTGTGGATCTGTTGAAAACAGGTCGCAGCATCACGTGGGAAAATATACGAGGACGAGCCAAAGCGCGCCAATTTCGATCCACCGCAGCGCAGCATCGCAGAGATGATATGTCTCGCAAGGTGTCCAGCCAGGAGAAGATCAAATCAACGATTTCGGGTGGAAAGTCGGTCTCCATTTCTATGTGCGTGTTATCGTTGTAAGCGGGGAAGCAAGCTGGCTGTTGGCTTACTGTAGGTCAAGGTACTAGTAGAAGCTCGATGAGAGGAAGCTGCATGGTAGGACTTGGGAAGCATACCTTTGTACGTAAGGTTCCGGAGCCAGGCTGCATATCCCCACGAAGACTGAGCTCGGGGCAGCTCCCGGTAAAAATGTCCCGTTAAAAGTTTTAAATTTGGAAGATCGCATTCAACTCAGTCAATGACAAGATACGTGCCAAGCAGTAGAGACTGGGGAGAGGTAGTAACACGCGCATCCTACATTACATACACGCATTCAAAAAAGTGGCGTCCGGCAAAATAGCAAAGGGCTGGGCGTCACGCGTCAGTGGTCAACGGACGTCTCAAAACAGCTCAAAACGTTTGAATGTCTGAATGCGAATGATTCGAGGGAATGAGGGAATCATTGACGGTGCAATAGCAACGTCGTGCCGGGAGGGAACCGTGACAGTCAAGAATAGGAACGGCAGTCAAGCTCGTGTTCATGATGGGCGGTGGAGGACGTCTAAGCAGGGCCTACGTATTGCGAAATCTCCACAATATTGGTGAAATCCACATGCTATAGAGTGCCCATGCATGCCAGTCATCTTAATGCTAGCAGCTCTTTGATTTCTTCGGTGTGAAAATGAAGAATATTATAGATGTCGACACTTTCCACTGACCCTCACGGTGTTCGCTTTGGACGCAACAGCGACATAGCCGCCCCCCTTGTCGAGTTTACGCCTCAGTAGTAACCTACATAGCAGAGTTGCTGAGATGTAAATACTCAAGCTCGCTCCATGAAAGTTACATGAACAGTTAGATGCGAGTAAGTACACGCGATGTGTTCATACATTTCGTTCGTCCAGATTTCAAAGCATCATCCTAAGGTTGACATGAACCGCGTAGACCTTGACTGACATTGAGATGATAATGATAATAGTTACCACATTCGCGCCCGAGTCCAAATGTTTTGAATCCTCCGAAAGGAACGCTGACTATAATTGTTCACCCAGAGCGTGCCTCGGGCCATGCGAAGAGAACGGCGGAGTTTTGAGTGAACACTCCTGCCGCCAGACCGTATTCAGTGTCGTTGTCAAGCGCCTTCGGACGATATGAGCCAGTTTAGAACGCTCTGAGACAGACACATGCTGCTTCAAGTTCTTATACATGCTCAGCCAAAGTCATGACGCTTAGTCCAGCTCACAGCATGGAAATCGCAATGAGCCCGTTTTAATGTTTCGTTTCAGAACTGTTGGTTATCCAACGAGTGATTTTTAGGAAGACAACATTTGAGTGATCTAGCGCGCCGGGAGAGCGAGCCTGTGAGATACGACACTTTCATCATGAGAACCAACGGATAATGGGGCAGTGCAGCGTACCATACCGTAGCGTAACCACATAAAGCGGTGGCAGAGTATAACCGGCATTGGTAGTAAGGTAGCGCTAGTCTAGTCCTTCGTCCGTTTCTCGATGACATATTGCTGCATGAGAGACACGACCTTTTGTAAATTCTGACTGAATTTTGCCGACGTCGGGACGACATCCAGCTGTCTCCCTGAAGGGGGAATCAACATTTCTGCCTTCACGTACTCCTCTAACTGATGGAACTTTTGCTTGGCTTCTTCTACCAGTCGAGGATCCCCATCGCCACCGAGAAGATCAGCTTTATTCGCGATAACCATTCGCGCTTTATGGCTCATGCCCGGCTGATACTGTTCGAGTTCGTCGCGCAAGACACCCAGCTCGCGCCACGGAGCGGGTCCAGAGAGATCGACGACGTAAACAAGCGCAAGAGCACGCTCCATGGAGCGCAGGAATGTGTGGCCCAAGCCGACATTGTCAGATGCCCCAGAGATGAGTCCAGGGTTATCCGCGATAGTGAAGCGAAAGGCTTCATACAAGTCGAAACGATGTCCGTAATGGTCGTCGGACTGATTGAGGGCCTGGTTTCGAGTAAGGGCAAACGCGTAATCTCCACGCTCCATCTTTTCGCGCTCCGCGACCAGCTCCGCGTTCGTTTCGTCATGGACGCTTTGTGACGACACGGAGCCTTCAAAGGTACCATCCTCCGACACGCGAACGACTCCGACGATCGGATTCAGTGTAGTAAACGCGTAACCCGCGACCTCAGTCTTGGCCCTCCCACCAGTCACAGCTCTTAATAAGGTGCTCTTTCCTGCATTGGGCATCCCAACCAGACCGATATCGGCAAGAATTTTGAGTTCGAGGGAAAGGGTTATGCGTTCTCCTTCATGTCCGCGCGACGCAAATTTGGGAGAGCGGTTGACATCGGTGAGAAAATGAGGATTCCCAAGGCCGCCTTCACCACCTGTAGCAATTAGGTGTCCTAGAGAGTCGACGCGTCGCTGACCCAGAGCCTGATTGGTAGTGTCTGCCATGTCATCCTCTTTGTCAAGGTCGAGGTTGATCGGGTTGAGTATCTGCCTTTGGCGTCGATCGTATCGCCTCTGTCTTTCCTCCTTGTACAAAGCCGCCTCTGCATCCTTGAACGAGTCGCGGTACGTGTTTGCTTCATGGAATCGAGGATAATGGACCCATCTGTTCTCCCGCATTTTGTCCTGTTTCGCGTGATAGTCCAAGCCCTCCAAACTGGTCTCCTCGGTCTGCCACTCGTCGGGAGCTGCGCGAGGATCCTCGCGAGATAGTTCGCGTACGACAGTTCCTACGGGGACGTGTATGATAGTTGGGTCCGCGTTCCGGCCATTTTGCCAGGTACCGAGACCATGCCCGCCAGCGTGGCCTATTACTCGGTTGGGCACAGATGCGAGCGTTGTCAGCGCGGAAGTAGGCTTGACGTAGATGTCGCCGCCTCGCCCTCCATTACCACCGGAGGGTGGGCCAAAAGGCTTGAATTTTTCGCGATGAAATGCGGCACAGCCGTTCCCGCCTTTGCCTAAAGCGCGATTTAGTTTCCAAATGCACATTGCAGTTTCAATGCGCACCCGCTCGAACAGTGACAATCAAGTGGTCAAGGAACGTCTGGCCCTAAGAGAAAATGAATTTCTAGCTTCAATGAAGGATGCTGGACTCCGCACTCCTTGTTTCCGTTTCCATTCTGTTTTGCGTCTTCGCCAGTATTCCGTCTCCTCGTCTTCATCTCGCTCAGGACGCTCCGATACGGTCGAATAAGTCAGGCGAGCATGCCTAGGTAGGATCCTGGAAAACTGGACAGAACGAGGGCCAACAGCCAAACGGCTGAGCATACGAAGAATGTGGTCCAAGAAAGAGAACTGCGATTATGTAATCGGCGTCGGCGCGACGGATGGACCGCCATGGACCCACTGAGGAGTACAGTGTTTGGGACCGGCCCTTATCTCGCGTTCTTAGCTCTCATTTTGATCCTTCCCAGACATGTCATGGCCAGAGCAACGCATAGATGCGTAATCAATGGCGGAAGTACTTAGCGTGGATAGAAGTTGAGCACATTAGGCCTCTTAGGTCTTATATTATCACGTAGAAGTATCACAGAAATATCATTCTGATTGATATACAGTGCGGAGGGTTAATACGAATCCTACATTCTAACACCAATGAACTGGGCAAAAAGGACCCGCTTGGCCGGGACTGCCTGGCACAAAACCGGAAACATCATAGGCCAATATATAATAATGTAGTGAGATTAGGACCAGAGAGATCATTTATGTAGTGCATCTCTGGTGTTTGGAAACAGAGGGTGTACACCTAGGGTAGGAGGTGCATCTGGCACAATCTTTTCTTCCCCAGGTTCTAGTTTGAAATTTGAAACCGGGACTTGTCGCGAGGCCGAGAAATAGACCTCATTTCAGCCATGTTTCCGGTTTTCTTTTGGGGGCAGCCTGAAGCTGAACAAAAAGTTATTGTTTCAGAGGGCCCGATCCCATAGCATCTACCATATGAGCTTAGACACCCGAAGAATATCAGCCATCTCTTGAACATCATGTACACGAACAACGGAAGCCCCTGTTGAACTGCACAAGCAACCGTTGCCGCAGTCGCAAACGTACGCTCTTTCGGCGCCGTTGTCCTTCCATCCTGGGCCAAAATGGCACCCAGGAACGACTTGCGTGACGAACCGATGAGAAAAGGATATCCCGCCAACGGGTTTCTTCTCCTCGCGGTATCTACGAGAATACGGTGAGCTTGAATAAACAGCATAAAGAGAGCCACAGACCAGGTCCAATAAGCACATCCGCACTGACAGACGCAGCCTCTCGCAAAACCTCAAGGTTTCCTTTGACTGTTTTACTGAACCCTACACCAGGATCGATCATAACCATCCACCGTCGGACACCACCTGGCCCTCGTACAATCTCCTCGACCTTTCGGCCCAACTCTACACGTACTCCTTCGACAACAGAATGATCTGGGCCGGCATACAAGTACTCGCTATAGTCTGTATTCGAACCAGCATCTGCCCTTGAATGCATGAGCACAACAGGGACAGCAAACTCCCGCGCCGCGGCCTTCATCCCCGCCATGTATTCTCTAGCGGCCTCACACTCTTTGGCATCGGTAGACGGGTAGGGGTAACACGTGGGACCGGTGAAGGAATACACATCGTTGATGATGTTTGCGCCCGCGAGAATGGCTGCGCGCGCAACTTCCGGGCGGAAAGTATCCACGCTAACGGGGACCGATGCAATGTTTTCATCCTCTCGAATGGCAGAAATGACTGGAGCGACACGATCGATCTCGTCCTGGACCGACACAAAAGCGGCGCCTGGACGTGTAGAGTATCCCCCAATGTCTAGAATGACTGCACCATCTTGGACGGCGCTCTTGGCAAAGATCATCGCAGTTGGAAGGCTCTCATGATCAGAGCCGTCGGAGAAGGAGTCGGGCGTCGTGTTCACGATTGCCATGAGACGGGTTTTTGAATCAAGTTTGGAACGGTTTCCACCGGTGCTCGAGATCGGATATAGCCAGTGGCAGAGTGTGGACGGAACAGGTTGAACTGAAGGAACGATAGGGTCTCTATCTGACAATGGAAGCTTCGGAACGGGCATGACTTTCCGAAGTGAAGGATCAGCCACCACCTTTTCGAGAAGTCTGCTGATGGTCTGTCCTTTAACAGGATGCACAAAGTCGGGAATCATGCTGTTATTAAACAGTCAATAAAATGTCAACATCAAGTGGAACACTCACTCGTTCAGTGGCCGAAGGACAAATTCCCGCTCGCACATTCGGGGATGGGGTACAACAAGATGTCCCTCGAGATTTTCAAGATCCCCTCGCGCATCGATTGCTCGTGTATCCATGACCTCGTCGTTGTAGAACACAATATCGAGATCCACTGCTCGAGGCCCGTTGCGAATCGATGGCACACGGCCAACAGTCGTTTCGATGCTCTTCAGCAGGCGGAGAAGTTGGATAGGTTGAAGATCCGTTTCGATCTTTCAATTTCATAAGAGTTGCACTTCCAGAGAAATGCAGAAATACCCACCATGCACGCGCCATTGATGAAGTTTGGTTGATCTTCGACGTACATGGGAGTGCTTTCGTACAGAAAACTGGTGTTAACAATGTCCACCTTGCCAGTAACATCTCTTAGTAACTCGTTCGGGGCTTCAAGTAAACGCAGTGCGAGTTCTATGTTATGAAAACTATCGCCGAGGTTGGATCCAAAAGCAATGGCAGCCGTGGACACACCATTCACGGCACCGACCTGGGTAAGAACAGTCAGAGGAGAATAGGACCTTATCATGAGGGAATGGTACCTGCATTTTATCGATGGGCGATGGATAGTCTGAGATTGTGCGAGATATCTCGACTTCAGATGCAGAGGCAAAAACCAGAGCGAACGGCTTCGACGCCTTGACCGAAACAGTCGGAGAGAGTGCGGGAGATTGTCTACGTATTTCTTTCAGCGACTCCACGGCCGCGTACGACGCCAAGGCCTCCAACGTCAGATACTCGGTCTTGCCGACATTCTATGCAAACGACATCAGCGTATGAACCAGGGACAATAGAGTGTCTGACCTCATATATCTTTCGAACCACAGCCCGTGTATCGAGAGATTCCCCAGCCTCAAATAGACCGGCATGACCCTCGATGGAGAGGTGTACTCGAGCTACTTGTTTCTCCAGTCGCTCGCTCGCATTGACACCAATGATAGCATGACAGTCGATATCTTCTAAAACATGTCTGAAAGTGCCTAATTTCCATGTAGACTGATCCTGTCTTCGCGCACTTGATTCGAAGACGATGCGAGAGCAGTGTATAGGCGCTTTGATCTGGACGACACTGATGAATGCCTCATCCAAAAGCGAATTGAAAGGAGCTTCAAGAAGAAGGGCATCATATATGTGTCGTGATATGTGTTCCAGAGATGCAAATGCAGGAGTTCCAGATGTTGGACTGAGTAAAGTTCGCAACGAAGACGCGATAGCTGAATAGTTTATCGAACTGTTCAGATCATCGTGGTCCGCGGAGTATTTTATGTCGGTAGGAATCGATACAGTCAAGGATATTGGCTGAAGGACGGGCTTGCCGGCCTGTTTGGACGGCCAGCGAGCGCCCGAATAGAGAAGGACGTCAACGGCGAGATCCTTGACACGAATCCAATCTTTTCTGCATGGAAATCTTGAGTAAATTGCAAGGAAGGCCGTTCATCCACCGACCTGCTCATGCTGATTTTTTGGAATCGGGATGACAGTCGGGAAGAGGGCCGAAGATGGCATCACTTAAGGGTCGCAGCCAAACATCGCCACGACTTCGCGTCCACGTTGCCCCAACTTTACATCTCGACCACCACCGTTGCCGCCGCCGTTCCCGACATCGCGTCCAATGTTTACCGAAGAACTGAAAGCCTTCCGCAGGCTTGGATTCCGCCATGTACGTCGTGTTAGAGCGCCGTAATACCGTTACTGAACACGACTACAGGTGCTTCTACAATGCTTGAATTTCGCATCTGTAATAGCCTCTGGCCTCATGATTTGGAAAGGACTCGGTTTAATAACAAACACAGAGTCGCCTATTGTTGTTGTCTTGAGGTGGGCTTTCAACACAACAAGTAACTTCGACTGACAACGGGCAACAGTGGATCAATGGAACCGGCCTTTTACCGTGGAGACCTCTTGTTCTTGACGAATCCCGTCAATGACAGGTATCATACTGGCGACATAACCGTATACAAGATTCCTGGTGCTGATATTCCTATCGTTCATCGAGTCCTAGAGACGCACGACTTTCCCCCAAAAGATTCTTTAAGGTGTGTTATGGCCTGATGTGCTCGGTACATCCTTAATCCTTTGCCAAGTGCCGTCGACCCAATATCACCCGCCAAACAGTATCTACTGACCAAAGGAGACAACAACTACATCGACGACATTGACCTATACCAAGGCCTAGACTGGCTCGAAAGGAAACACATCGTCGGAAAGGTTCGAGGCTTCCTTCCGTACATTGGATATGTTACAATTGCCATGGTCCGTCGCGTCTCTCAATCACTTGTCATACCTCGTCTCAACGCATTTTAGAACGACTTCCCCCAATTGAAGTATGCACTGTTGGGTGGTCTTGGGTTATTGGCTCTCATACAGAGGGAATGATTGTTTGTTAGTTTCTCGTTGCTCTGTTGAAGAGGCGTGCTAATCTCTACTCATCTCCCAGGCAGATATTATTGCTTTCGTGTAACAACAAATCGACTCATTTTCGGGTGCAGTCTTATGGCGCGCAGTCCTCTGATAGACCATTCCTCGCTACGCATATCTGAGAGGTGCACCGCCTGCAATAACCTGGCGACCATCTGTCTCAAAGACTGGTCTGGCCGATGGAATGCTTACTCACACGTGCCTCGGTGGCGCTTTGACGGAATTCAACATTGACTAAACCGTATGGAAGATAATGTCCATGCCGTTCATAGAAACACAAGGAGGTAGAATATCGATACAGGCCGCTCAAAACATAAAGGCATCCGAGTCGTAACGCGCCCATTCGGCGATCATCAGAAATCGCACAACGCTAGTTTTGAATGTAAGTCATATCACTGGAATCCACGGAAGAGATACGTGCCATCAAGACAGCAGAAACAGAGGATACCAGTTAAGCATGCCATACAAGTACCGCCTCCTGCGCTACCGCCTTTCTCTTGCTGTTGACTGTTCGTTCACGAGTTCATTAGCGACACGCTTTCGGGTGCACGGCGTAGCCAGAACCATGACTTACACCACGATGGTTTGCGGTTGATCTTGGGGTTGATACCCATATTGCCCCTGACCATAGGGAGAAGGCTGGCCGTACTGTCCTTGTCCAGGTCCTTGGTCATAACCTTGAGATGGATAGTTCTTCTGCTCATAGCCACCCGGTGGTGGGCCGGGAGGAGGGGAATAGTATTGTCCATCGCCCTGGTACGATTGAGGAGGTTGCTATAAAAGTCTAAGCGTGAATACTTGACTAGATAGGAAGTAAGGAGCGACGAACTTGTGGGGGAGCGAAATAACCGCCGTCATTACCAGGGGGCGGGCCTGAATGCGCGTCAGCTAGGTGTTGCTACGCGTTTGCCAGATCACTCGTACCTTGCGGTGAAGGGTACTGCCCGGGGGGAGGTCCTACAGCAATTTTGTCAAGGATTACACGGTGAATACAAGTTTCTTTCACAAACCTTGAGGAGAAGGATATTGACCAGGAGGAGGACCTAGCGACAGGATGTCGGTAGCCGATTCAGACCGCAAAGTTACACATTACCTTGAGGAGGGGCGTAAGACATGGTGGATAGAAAGCAAGGACCGGGTTTTGACTTGGCAAAGGATTGGCAAACCTCCCATGATGCGATAGGGATTTATAAATTGATGCTGCGTGGCCTCGAGGCGGCCAAGGCTGTACAATCAGTAAGTACGCGCGTTCCACACACTCCGCGGTAATTCCGCTATTGCTCTTCAGTTTTGGCGCGATCCAGTGTTGAATTGTATTCTGATGAACATGAACAGCGGTCGTTACGCTTTGGTTACACTTGGAGTCAGAGCAGGTACCCAAGCTGACCGATAACGCCGATCATCAAACGATCACCGATTACAGCACTTGGCTTCATACGGTCACAGCAGTGGTCGTCCTTCGCGCATACGCCGAAAATTTCGCGCTTGGCCTGTGCTGAAAGCCTTCAGAAATGCCCACTGTTCCGAAATCGCGTCGCCTTGCAGCACCTCTTTCGTCGATAACTGATCCCGAAGAATATGCCATTGCCTTCTTCAAGTGGTCTGTTGAAGACCCAGACGCGCCCAAGCACTGTGCTCAGTGTCTCCTCGGTTGCGCTTCAGGCATCACCCTTAGTCTGAAGGATAGATCTTCCGACGGCGAATCTCTGTCTCCCAGGCTGCTTGCGACGCTCTACGACTTTTGTTCGTCCGCTATTTCGTTTTTGACGAAGGCACGGACATCGAAGCAACTCTCCGACCTTCTTCGCAGTCTATTGAGCTGCTCGTGCGACTTCTCCGTCGCTAAGGTCGATCTGTTTCATCACCATGGAGGTCATGTCCATAAGGATCATAATCCTTACTATACCGGCCAATCCCACCCCTCGTCTACGCTGGTGCAGCTTCTTTTCGAGCGCCTAAATGGTGTCCTTGCGACCAGTAGTCAGTCCAAGATCTCCAAGGGCCACAATCGCAAGCGCTGGCCGCGCGATGTCTCTGATATCATCGTCTTCTCTCCCGAGATCCTCATAGAGTCCATAAAGAACTGGAACATGATCCTTCCAACTCCCATCGCTATCGGTTTCCTATCCCATGCCCTCATACACTGCGGCCGAATCCTCATCACTGCTCTTTTTCGCTCTGTGGATTTTCTCAAGTACTTCGCTTCCGCAGGTCACTCCCTCTGTAAACGCATCCGCGCGCGCCAGCATGACGTCGCCAAAGAGCACCCCTTGTCGCAAGTCGGTCATTTTCTTCGTGCTGTCATCGCAACATGCCCCTCGAAGGACATGATAGGCACCTGGGCGCGTGTCACCAACCAGCAGAAAGACATCCTCGGCGTGCTGCTTCCTATGATCAAGATCCTCCGAGACCCTACTCTATGCCGACCGTCCACATTTGGCGGAGAATTCTTCCTCAAGAATACCATCGAAATGTACATCTACTTTGGCATTTTCGTCACGAATCAGATGGACCGTGTTCCAGACGATCTCGAGCCGGACATGTGGGTGGATCCTTGGGATGGGGGCGACCGTGACGAGAGGGTGGAAATGGCGTCGGATGAAATCAAGTACCGCATGCGCGACACGATGTGTTACGTGCCGGGGTGTAAAAAGACGTTCCAGGAGGTCGGCAACGCTTTCAAGAGGTGCAGTGCGTGCCATGTTATAGGTTACTGCAGCGTGGAGTGTCAGAAGCTGGATTGGAAGGACAACGAGTTCCCGCACAAAATTGTGTGTTCGCATATTCGACGCTTCTTGGAGGCAGGGAGCGTCGATGTGTCGAAGGATCACGGTCAGAGTGCGGATTGGGCATTGTTGGTCAATAACGTTCAGAAGAGCGATCTTTTGAAGGACGAGACTCTGATGGACACTCTAGGTGCATGGGGTCGAAAGGGGTCCAAGAGAAGGGGTGAAGAGATAGAATTGTAATAGTTCTGACTTGGCTTCAAGTTTCGTAGTGCTATCCTGCTTTGTTTTGTTTTCTCTCCACGCAAGAATAGTAATGTCATTTCTGAGCAACCTAAGCCTGTCGAGTTGAACAGTTCGTTGTATGAACTATTGGTAGTACAAGTATACAGAATTAAAGTCCACGAAAGGCTACACCCCATTGAATCTATACACGTTACTCAGCCGGGACGATGTAATGTCTGGCGAATAGATCGTTTTGCATCCATATCACCTGCGCCAGTTGTATTAGTATTAATGGCATCTTAGCGGTGCGAAATAAGTACCTTGTTAACGGCAGCAACGGCGTCCATCTTGTCCTGCATACTGAACTTCTCGTCCTCTAATGAAAGTATGGACGTCTGCAGGACAGTCAGAACCCATCCCAGAGTCAGAGCGCAGTCCCGATCTGTAATGTCTGCTTCAGAGGGTGGGTGGATAAAATGAATTCGACATACAAGGAACAACCAAAGGGTCTACATGTGCGCGATGCTTGAAGGGCTTCGCACCGGTGTGCATTATTCCGACTTTATCGAGATATTGGAATGTTTTGATCGACGTATAATCGGCAGTCAGAACACGGCGACACCATGCCTTCATGAAGATCTGTGGCACGTTGAGCTGACTGGGGAAAGTGGACGACAGGGCACGTACTTTGCGGTATACAAGTTGCGGGCTTTCTAAGCTCAGATCTTCCATTCTAGTGGGCAGGTCTCCATCGAAGCCATCATTCCTCTGCATGAATATCTGTTACGCCGCGTCAACACTAGATCCCACGGGACGGCTGGACAGCAACATACTTGTTTCGTCACGTCAAATTCGAAGAGCTTGGAATACAATCTGTCCACAGTCGGCGGTATTGTGTCGTATATCAAGGGCCCGACTTTGTTGAGAATGTCCTGATCGTGCGGCGGAAGCCCATGAAGTCCTTCAGGTAGGTCATCCGAGTCTGTATCGACTTTCTCAAGTCCTCCGGGTCGACTTCCTGCATGTCTGGGTCCCCTTTGGGCAGCTCGGATAGGCCAGACACAGGGCACACGCCAGGCGCGCCATCCGCTGCGACTGCACCAGAAACAGGGCATGCTGCGGGTTCAGAGGGATGGGGAGTAGCCTGCCCATCCTCTGGTATAGATGGAGGGGAAGATACGGATAGGTTGTTGAGCTTGAGGGTGTCTACAGCGGCCATTTTGGAGTCGGTGATTGGATAGTAACGATTCACTGGCGTTGCTGCTCCAGTCTTTATACGCGGTCTGGCCACCGAGCTGACGGTTTCTGCCGCTCATTAACCAATAGCATATGGCCAATTGTAACGTCCCGTCCTTGACCGTCTAGGCCAAAGCAACATGTCATGGCGGATGGGAGGAAGTCGAGGCACGTTCCAGGCGGCCTGGATTGGTCGATCGGTGATTCAACCTTATCCAAAGTGTACCTTAGCCTGTCGGAGTCTTGTCCGAGTCGACGTCGTTGAGGCGGGCAGTAAATGTAAGAAGATGACAGTTCTGAAGCTCAAGTTTGAAGAACCGAAACCTCGACACTGGACTACGTCGAGGTTCAATCGAGGAAGGAATGTCAACGAGGTGACGGAATGTCAAATATAACGTTCGGTAACATCGCTAGAAATCCTAACGTACATTGCACAGTCCTTTGTAATATCCCATGTCGTCAACGTCGCTACAGCAAAAACCCCTGATGTAAATAAAAAGTATCGGAGTACATGAAAACGTTCTGTAATATATTATCCTTAGTAGAAGAACAAGCACAGCGCGGCGCTGAATACGGCACCGAGCCATACTTGGGGCTGACTACCAGCAACGCCGTTACTATCAGTCGAGCTGCTACTCGAGGCAGTTGATGTAGAAGTCGACGTCCTGGTGGAGGTGGAGGTGTGCTTTGTAGTCGTTGACGTTGCAACCTCTGTGGTTGAGGTAGAATCAGCGATGAGCGCCTCCATGGTCGAGTTGAATGTTCCGGTCATACCGTCCATTCTACAAAGGCATTGGTGAGATCAGGAGGGGATAGCGCGACCAATGATCGTACGTGTATTTAGCAGAGAAGGACTGCATCGCGTAGCCGTTGTTATCAGAGTCGGTAAGATTGTTGGAGTCAACACGAATGAAGCTGCGAGATAATGACATGAATGCAAAGAGCGAGAGGAACCAGCCTACTATCCATCACTATCTCCGCCAATGCTAGCGTCGACTGTAAATTCGAACATAGACGTGGTTGAGACGTCAATGTCGGACCAATGACCTGGAGGATGACCTGTACGCAGAAAGCATGGATTAGCAACTCAAAACTTGAGAAACGCCTTCATGAAAGAGTGGCATAGATTGAAAAATGACGAGAATCAACGACATAGAAACACACCTGCTCAGAGGTTCCGCCAACGGCAATAGAGAACTGCGCAGCACCAAAGTCAGAAAGCGCATAGGTACCTGCACCATCGTCCATCCAAGTGAGATTGTATGGCGAGCCGCCTGACATGGAAGACCCGCTGACGGGGAAGGTTATCTATAAGTACATACTAAGCAAAGCGATGGAGTAGCAAGAACAGATTGAACGCACATATACGTCCGCCACAACGGTAGACACAAGGGCCAGTAATGGGAGCAGTTGACGCAGCATTTGTTGATAATATTCGTCGATAAAAAAGAGTGGTAGATTCAAGAGAGTGAGTAGTCTCGTAGGGAGGTTCGCAATGCAAAGAAAGATAGTTTACGAGCGCGGAGACTAAGGCCCTTTTTAACTGTTCCTAGTACGCAGTCGCAAGTCAGACCGCTTGAAGTATTTTTGCTGTAGACGTAGAACCATGGAAAACTGCGGAGGCATTTGCAATAAGAGGTTCGTTTATTCAGAATCACTGGTCCGCAGAAGTTCAAAGTCAAGAGGTTCCCAGGTATGTTGTAGAATTATCCTGACAATAGGCATTGCAAGGGCGGGAGCTTTCGAATGAGGTGGTGCAAGTTCAAGTTGCAAACGAGCCGAAAAGCGGCCGATCGATCGCGCCTGATCAGAAATTTGCCGTCGACACGCACTCTCAGTCTCTCACCCAGTGACCACACTTGCCAGCCTACATAGTCAGTTCCTCTGGCCAATATTATCCGACCTCTGCCACGGTCCGAGTCGAACTGAAAATGTTCTGGACTCGCACGGAGCTTAGCGGCCAGTGGCCGAACACGCCATTACACTTGTTCGCATCTGCGCCGTCAACTCCTGAGATCTCATGTTTCCTCTTTTCTGGGTATAACAAGTACAGTCGTGCGCGTGAGTTCTGCATCAGTAGAGGCCCATGCACTGCTGACTGCTTCAGAAAGTCCTTGTCTCTCCAATATCACAGACATCGAATACTCCGTCCTCGATACCCTGCTTCCTGCATGCCTCCGCGAGCAGCCTGGGTGGCTCAGTAACTTCTTCATTGGTCAAGACCCATGTCCTGGAACTTTTCAGCGACACTGCTATACGAGGAAGTAGAAGTTAAAGCTCACCCCCAGTGCATCCCCAAAGCCTTCTTCGCCTTCACGTCTTTGAATATGCGAACACTATCCTGCGGCGCAGCATGCGCTGTGGACATGAACCATCTGGGGTTGTATGCACCGATAGGTATCAACGCCAAATCAAAATGCCCAAAACGACTTCCGATTTCCTTGAAAGCCGGACATACGGGTGCAGCATCTTCGTCTTCCCCGTCTCGCACATTACGATAACCCGTGTCGCCGGCGAAGAAAACTTTGGATGAGTCGTTTGTCAGTACCCAACTTGACCATAAAGTCTTGAAGTTGTCGACAAGACTCCGTCCAGTCATATGTTGTGCGGGAGTACATGTCAACTCGAAGTTGAGGCCCGCCGAAGCGTCGGTGATGGTCGCTTTTTGCCACCAATCAGCGTGTGGAAGTTGGATTTGGGAACGCCAATTGACCTGAAGTACCGTTCATTCCCAAGCGGGGCGAATATGTGGGGCATTCGTGCGCGCTTGAGGAGGGTGGTGATCGTATGCGTGTCGAGACTGGTCAAGATTGTGAGCGGTTTTTTTTGGCAGTATGACTATGTTACTCACTGGTCGTAGTGATCATGCTGTAATGTTATCTGTGTCAGTTGCATTCGGGCGTCGTGCGGTAGGCTTACCGATATGACAATCGCATCCACTTCTGGGATATCTTCGATCTTACAAGGTGGCTCTACACGATTTGCAGCATGAGCCGGGCCTTGCGATTATCTTTGGGCACATACCAGTGAAACGCTTGGGGCCCATTAACTGACTAGGCGAACATCGGTCACTAAACACTGGATCGAATAACACTCGTGCTCCTCGTGCGGCCCATCCTCCCCGGAAGCTCCACGAAGAAACACGCGTGTCCGAGCCACGTCGCCTTGATCTTGTCGGACGCGTCTCTGCCCAAGTCGGCTGGCGCACGGTCAAGATATTCTTTGCTGATTTCACCGAAGGCATATCAAATGAAGCCATGGCCTGTTGGACATGGTTGATTGAAGTCAAGAGGGAGACCTGTAACGACGTACGAGACCAGCGTAATCGTGCATGCTATAATCACGCCAGCTTGGCCATGGGTTGCGGAAGCCAACCCTTTGTCGTTTAGCCAGTGGCTCGGTCTCGTCTTGCGGTCAGTGATAGGATCAACGAGCACGCTGAGGGGGCTTGTTTCGCGAGTTTTTGAAGGGCCGGAATGGTGGTGCCCAAAGCACTTGGAGATGATGGGTGGTGTCTGGTACGACGACATGAGGGGGCTTCAATGAGGATCACCTTGCATCCACACCTCGTTTTAACGATACCCATGCCGAGTCGGACGCGTTTTTCTGGTCAGGTTATGCATAATTGATCATTGCATATCACTTGTTTAGGAGATCGGCAGGCAACGCGTGTTCCTCACGGCATCCGAGGTTTAGTTCAAACTTGTACCGCCCGAGTCGGAAATTTTAGGCTGGCGCAAGAAACGGTCAGTTTTTTACAAAATCCATTTTTTACTGTAAATTACGCGTCACGTGACTGTAATTTACTTGTAAATTACCGACCCCGTTTGGGAGGTCGTAAGTTACCAAATTGGATCACGTGTGGATCCTGACCCAGCGGAAGGGCGGGGTGGCGGTGGTCGTCTTGTGGATAAGACGACAGGCTTTCGGGCCACGTGGGTGCCCATCTCCCACGCGCCCAGGCCGGAGTTCTACCCGTGCTGTGCACTGCCCGACAGAGGAGCAGCCTCACACAAGGCGGGAATCCAGCACAGCTCACTCCGTGCATCCCCATCACGAAGCAAGGTGCGGCAAGTAGAGGTTGTGTTGCAGGTACTAATTTAGTCGCAGTATCCGGCATAGACTTCGTCATATATTGTGTGCAACTGAACATATGAAACTTGTCAACAGGCAAACAAATGGGTGCTGTGATTCTGAATCGCGCCAAATGCTAACCTGCTGGGGCCATGACCTGTGCTACTGTACTCAGATATTTAATTCGTGTCTGCCACCTCATGTGTGCCCGGAGGGACAGAAATTTTTGTTCATTTGTGGCGTACGCGGGTGTGGCACGTGACTATCACGTGCCGTAATTTACATGTAAATTACCCCGTAAATTACCGGCAGCTGCGGGAGCCCGAGGTAAGTTACCTGTAAGAAAAGCGGCCGACCATTTCTTGCGCCACCCTAGTCGGAATCCAACGCGCGCACTTTGAACGCCACTATACAGGGTTGTATCTGCCACCATAGTAGCTGCTGTAGGAGGAAGGAACGAAGGCAGAGTTTGTTCTTCTCATGTGTAATTTACCATCAGTTTCAAGTCCGGTTGCTGGTGCGCACACCGCGCGCGCCTTGTCTGTTCCAGCGCATTCCTTCGTGCACTCCGATCAGGCATTGGCATTTTATATGTCACCTCGAACAATGACTCGCGAATCAGAGGCGGTACCTACACGTTCCTTCTGCCAAGTATGTTCCGCGAGGCTCGGAGGTTATTTACCTGTCTCACCCATCGCTCTGAAACGCCGACTCGCAAAGTTGAAGCTAAAAGCCGCTGTGGGTGTTGGTCAGTACGATGCCTGTTCGTCGTGTTAACAACACTTGATAGTATCGCCCATATCTGTTCCCCCATCAGTCGTATCCTGATGTCGCGACGAATAATACATAACGCTCCCCAGATACCAGCCAAATATCTCTGTGCAATTACCCGTTTGACCACTCCAGATGACGAGGTATGATAAAAATGCTATGCCTCCCCAACCGTTATATACCTAGCGCAATATTGGGCGTGCGGTCTCATATTGGGACGAGTCATGGCAGGTGAACGATTTGCATCTGGCACGTAACAAGAGCACTGACTTTTCTGAATAGCAGGCCTGGTGTCATCTGCATTGATCAGGATTGATGACACTGACCCGCACATCAAGTTTTCTGCTGGCTGGTGTTCCGGTGGTGTAAACGCTGAATACAATGCCACTACGCATGGCACGACCGTCCAGGGGCTTCTGTGGTATTCAGCTTCTCTGGCACCCATGTCGAGGTCTATGGCACCATACATCAGCTGAATGGATCCGAGCCTGCTTCCATTTCCACATATACCTTGGACGATCGTCTCCAGCTACCTTCACACCCACTCGGAAGACGGATCCTCAGTATCAGCAGCTTTTCTACTCCTCTCCAGTGGTAGATGATGGGGACCATGTCCTCGTAATCATGTCTACTGTCGAAGAGAGCCATTTCTGGCTGGATTACTTTTCGTATTCCCCATCCGCTTCCGCATCCTCTACATCTACCGTTGTACCCGACGTTGAAACTGGAGGCATAACTTCACTCAATGATACTTCAACCTCGTCACAGTTCTCTTCTTCGCAAATCGGGTCAAGTAGGAATGATGCTTTGCTGGGAGCGTTGATAGGTGCTCTTTCCGCCCTCGTTTTACTTCTGTGCGCGGTGGCCTTCGTGTATCTTCGAACAAGGCGACGCCAGAACTTGAAAGCGACGGCATTTGTTGTCGACCCGCCTCGTACGCCTCTTCTAATCATTTCATAGACTGTCCTAATCAACGTCCTCTAGCCATACTGAGGCCAAGAACACGTCAAACACGCCGGCGCTTTCCTTAGATGAGAGACTCGCGGCTTCCGAAGCGGGACCTCTACCTCCCATGCACAACGTGTTCGGTCACGACGATGGCGACCGAGTTAGAGCAAGTGTTGTGCCTTCCACTCCGTCTTCACATCAGTATCTGGGCCGAAACTCACGTCCTCCTCTGTACTGTCAGAATGATGTCGAGGGCAACAGAAGAGAGAAGAACTATACTCTTCAATGTAAGAGAACTATGCTACAATAATTACGATGCTCCATAATATAACACACTGCGCAATGGAATACCGTATGTCCATATACAATTCGTCTGATCATGAGGGTGATACTGTTGTATCGGTGTAAAAGGTACTACGTGTGTGCCAGTCGAGTGACATGCATTTCAATGCTAACCACCACCACCAGACCTCGACGCAGCCTCAACGTCAACCTCGGCTACTATAAACGGAACTTGCTTGCGGCTTTATACGAACCTCACCGCTGTGTCTCCCGCCTCTCACCTACTACACGCCGCTTTCCCGGACTCGATGAGACTTAGACAATCCGATCAACTCTTCATCACAACTCAACCACCTCTTTCTTCTCACCTCCATGGCCTCCATGACACCTCAAGACAAAAGGAAACGAAGAAGCTCGCAGTTGGCCGACTACAGCGCCTCTATAGAGACACTCAGAGTCTTGCAGACCCAACTAAACGACAGTGACGTCGCCGATGAAGAGATGCTTAGGCAGCTCGCCCGTTTGTCCAGCAAACTGCAGCGCCCGCCCCGACGTGAGGTGTGTCACTCCGCCGCTCCATCTACCACAACTGACAAGGAAGCCGCGCCAGCCTGAGCCAATCTTTTTAGACCCTTTCGATCGCGCAGTATACAATCTTGAAATCCAGAGTGGGGGCGCCCTGAAGTTCAAAATTGAGCTTCAGGAAGAGATTGCTGAACAGTCGCGTGCTCTTGGTTCCAAGCACGCCGTCTCCTCCGACACGTTCAATGGTTTATTGGACTCCCTTCGAGACAGTCTGTTGGAATCGGTATGTTCCACCTAATAGTTCGTGTCGTTCACTCATTTTTTTTCAGCGCAGGTCATCGCATTGCTGGGTGGAGCTCTACCTGTATCGCCTAGTTGCCGTCTTTTCGGAGACCCACCCTAACGATACGCTTGTCATTCGCCCTGCCTTTCCCAGCACAACTCAGGATGTCGCACCGACCCCGTCAGCGCCACTGGATATCTATGTGGTTTCCTTACGCCCATCCTCGCATGCTGGTACGCCGGCAAGCAGTATTGACTGGGCAATTGATGACACCGACCTGAACATTTAGGTGCATACCAAATTGTCACGCAGGACATTCTCATTCCTAATTTTTGCGGGATGCTTGTCATCCGTATGGATGTTATCATCAATCTCTTTCAGGCGATCCTTGAATTGGCCAAGTTTGCCAAAAGGAGCCGGTAGGTTGTGCTATGTCAATCACGTCATACTTATTGAAGCTATTCTGTCAGAGAGCAGACTCTTCGCGGTGCGGTGACCGATGGCTTTCAGTGGCGGGTGATCATGATCACTTGGGATGACCAGTTTTTGAGTGGTCATTATCGTAGTGGCATCATTCGCTCAAACGACATTATAACCGATCCAGATGTTATTGTTGGTGTTCTTCATCATTGGGTATGTTTGCCAAGTTTCTCAGTTTCCTTTCCTTCTATCAACTTAAAATTATTCAGGTTACACATTTGCACGATGAAGTGGGAGAATATGACAATGGATACTTCAACACTTGACGGCCTGCTCGTTGTATGTACTGCCTTCTCATTACTCACTTTCATCTCACATACAATTCAGTGTGTGCTCGTCATATTTTAGTTGCACTGTGTGCAAATAGTGGATCTACTCATATTGGAATCAATGCGCACCTGGGACGCCGTTCCGTGTACCCAGCTACAGAGCTCAATTTACGTTGACTTGTAATATTTACACCTTGATCGGCGCGTACCTCAGCGAGTTCTGACCTCAGTTACAGTATATCATCGAACAAGACGACGCCACAACTTGAAAGCGACGGCATTTGTTGTCGACCCGCTCGTACGCCTCTTCCAATCATCTTCATAAATACGTCCTCTAGATATACCGAGGCCAAGGACACGGCAAACACGCCGAAGGCCCGAACTTTCCTTAGACCGAAGCAGGTCCCAGGACCTCTACCTCCCATGCAAAACGTGTTCGGTCACGAGGAGGCGACCGAGTTAGAGCAAGCGTTGTACCTTCCACTCCGTGCTCACATCAGTATCTGAGCCCAAATTCACGTCCTGCCCGTCAGAATGACGTCGCGATACTAGAGGAGAGAAGAACTAACGTCGTGTACTTATTGTAAGAGGGAACTATGCTACAATCATTACGCTACTTTTCATAAAATACTAACACTGCGCAATGGAAGACTGTCTAATACACATATCGTTTGATCATGAGGGTGACACTTGTGTAGTATCATGCGGCGGTTGTGTAGAAGGTAAAGCATCCTGCTAATAGTGACAAGGTAAGCCCGCCAGCAAGCACTCATGAAAGAAATAAGTACACGCCTTAACATCAGAAATCAACGGCCCGCGAAGAGTGTTCCAAAATTGTCGGTCAGCTTCCTCCTTCCATGTTTCTCGGTATTCGAGCCATTCATGGATCGCGCTGAGGGACGTCTGTTCGACGTTCTTGTGAGAAACATTTTCGAGAAAAACAGCACTGTTCGTAAGAAGGTGGGTGCCTCCGCCAGCGTCAAGAAGTAGCGCGAGGTGCGGACAAATGCGTTCGTGGGTCTATCAGACTTATCCCAGTCATCCTTCTGACATTCGCCGCCACAATACGCCACGACGCCGCATTTAGCGCACCGCTGATAGCGCTTGCCCACGTCCTGGAAGGTCATTGGGCATCCTAGCCGGCCACACTCGTTGCTGGCTCTTAGTCGGAAAATGTCGCGTCGAATGGTGTCGACTGTCGGCGGATCGTCCCTCAAACATCCATGTAACATGCGGTGCAATTTTGACTTCTCCTCGGGAGGCACCGCGCTATTGAAGTGGAGGCCAAAATGCGCAAACGATCTTTGGATGCGCTGGTCGTTGTTGGTAAACTCGCTTTTCCAGTGTGAGACTTCGGCGAGCTCTATCCCTTCCGACAATATTCGGAGCATCTTTGACTCCTCACCCATCATCCAGAGCCGCATGCTGTCCCTCGATGGTGAGTCTTTCTCTATTTGCCGAAGGAACTCGGCCGAGAAGCAATGCGGGTTCATATGAAGAGAGACTAGTTTCCCTTCACGAGTGGCGGTGTTGACCTTTTCGAAGGTAGCTTCGAGTTGACGAACGAAGAGCTTGGAAGAGAAGACGGCTATGACCAGCTGGCGGCCACAGGTTTGGATTGCCGCCGATAGGAAACTAAGGGCTATAGGGATTGGCAGGTATAATTGCCATTGGTTGATGGAGTTTACGAAGGAGTCGGCGCCATGCAGGAGTATGCTCTCTACGTTCTGGGGCCAGTGGCGCGTATTAGTGCCTTTGGCCACACGAGGAAGACTGGTTGGACGGCTAGCGTCATTGAGAACGGCCATTAAGCGTTCGAATATTTGGAAAATGAGAAGGTACGCGGCGGATGGATGGCAGTCACCATGCGCTTTCCACAAACGCTCGCCAACAGCTATAAACCCTCGCCCTTGAGATTTGCCGATGAAGGAAAGGGCATTGTTGTTGTGCATGCAAGATGTTTTAGCAAGGATGTCAAATTTTTCGAATAGACCGCGCATGTCGCGTGTGGTACGTGGATGGAGAAGGAATTTCAGAAGGAGCTCGCATAGGCGCGATCGTCTGGAGATTGATCTGGAGGAGAGTTCTTTGCAGTCAGGGTCCCCTAGCCCGTTGAAGATGCCAGCTAGGCAACCGAGAATACAAAGGGCGCATGTTCGGGGACTGACTGGGTTGCCCAAGGCATGGGTAAGAACGTTTGTGGCGAGCTCCTCGTAGTCCTCCACCTTCGAAGCCTGCGCCTTTACAGCCTGGGACATGTTAGCAAGAGCCAAGGTGTAGTTTTGACTAGAAGGGGAATGCCGCGTGACGTCAGGTGTACAGCATTGATAGGGACGCAAAACGCACCAGGCACTTGAAAGTTGTGAGTCCTCGAGTTGAGTCCAGTTACTTGAATACTTCCAAAGGAAGCTTATCCTTGACGGATGTTATTTCGCTGCGAGTGCGCTTAGAGAGGAGCGTTGTAACGCGTCACGCGTCATGATAGTGAATCTGGCCTTGGCAGTGCTACTTTTCTCACGCAGAGAGAACTTAAGAAGCCACATAAGTTGTGGGTCCAAAATCTCATACTAATAGGAATGTAACGATGACCGATTGCTTGGATAACGGTACATCAAAATACAGGGAATTAGGGACCTACACGCATTTCTAGACCCGCGTTAGATCCGCAGCTTTCTTTATGCTCTGCATCATGGTCGGGATTTTGAGGCGCCCCAGACATGGAAGCCTGCGAAAGGCAATAGTCCTGTATTCTGAAGACTTGAGTAAGTGAAGCAGCCGAGGACGAACTTCTCAATTTGTCGACATTCGCTAGTTCTGCATCAGGTCCCGTACCTTGCTTGCCGAGGGGAAATTATGAAGACATGGATGTAAGATAAAATTTGGCAAGTATCCTGCTGAAAGTCAGTAATCACTGGCGGACGTCTTGAAGCCACGACGTTCTGTGTACGTAGTATAGAACGTGCGGGTTGTCAACACGATAGGCCCACCTCGAGATGTCGGCAGGGAAATGACCACGGCAGAGAGCAGACCGAGGCTCAGAAAGGAATGCGCGACAAGACCGAAGAATTTGGCAGTCTGATCCATCCATACCCTAAGGAGACATGTCAGACTGACCTCAATTAGCAGATCACATCGTAAATGTCGTGAAACAGCGTTTTTTGAAAGAACTGAGATGAGATATCAATCGATCCACGGAATAAGATTGGTCCCAGGAGATGAGGTGGATATCCAGAATCCGGACGGAGCTCGATATATGGGAGCTCGTCGTTTTGACGGCTGGATAGATAAGGATGTCACATCGCCCTTCGTATAAGCATTAGGTGCTGAGTTGCGAAGTTGGATACATCACTAAACCTTGGGGGAAATGACATAGCGTGGTAAGTCGATATCTTACTTGCAATCGATCACCATTGCTGCCATGTGCTGTCATACCCACCATCAGGTTATAATTGTCCACTTTTCCTAATTGCTGCCATTTCGCTATAATCTGGCAGCAATGTCACCATTCGACAGCCACCTTACCACCAGTTGTAATGATAGACATTCATGTCGGGCCACGATATCGGATATTGTATGCTTCGCAGGCATTTTCATTTCCAGCAAAATATGATAGTATATTCCGTACAGAACACAGGCTACGATTGTACAGTGAATACCTCAAGACTACGTTTGCGGCCTCTTCTCCGCCGCCGTCACTGCCGCTTCCTCAGGCTATGACTAGACCGCTCGGTCTGCTCCCGACAGGCTAATGATCACCAGGGCTAGTGATTGTAGAGCACGCCAGAAGTGGTTTGTGATGACGGGGACCTCGCCATTACGGAGCTTTGTCAATACTGTGAAGAAATGAGAACCAGTAGACGGCAGTGGAAGAACGACTTACTCCGATCCCACAGTACCACCATTTGATGGTGCGGATAATGCTTTCGCAATCGTCGAGTGCTGGGCAAGGAGAAGGACTTGACTCGGGCTGCTTTGGTGTCGCGCACTGCTGGCTCGATACGACTTGTATAGCGGCCATACAGGTCGGGTGTTCAAAACCGACTGTAAGTGTTGTATGAGAATTGTGGTTAATGTAAGTACTGCATGGACTCACCGGGAACACACTCTCCACGATGCGCCTCGAGGACACACAGTGGCCTGCTGTACATGACGGTAAGCTAACATCCGTATCGTTTCCTAAATAGCCGTCAGCGCGGAAATATGCCCAAAAGAAGGTGGTCGTACCACTGACACCGAAATAGAGGAAAAAGTACCTGGAAGGATGAGGATTGTCAGATGTGACTGTTCACGGGAGAAGGGCGGAGCTTACACGGGGCTGTTGTGGAGGGCGCGCGCGCGCGCGACGGTCGCTTTCGTCGAGGAGGGAGGCATTGAGGCCATCGCCTTCTTTGATGTTTCCGGCGCTGCCTCTGCCGACTGAGTGCAGACGAGGAAAGGTAGAGTTCAAGCCAGGTCCTCGAGTGCGTGAATGCGAATGCTACTGTGCTCTCCCTTCGATCGTATTCGGTCCAATCTCTCTTCTGGACCGGGTTAGTTCGGCGATGACCACAGGCAAGGGCGGCAGCGACTCACTCGCGGCGTAATTCGTTCTGAGTTAGCGCATCAAACAAGAGAATCGCATAGATAGATGATGGAAGTGGGGACCGTCGTGGCAGTGTCAAGACTGAGAAGTCCTAACTGGTGCCGGAGTGGAGTTGGCAAAGTCGACGGAGAAAGACAGATCTGACTACGAACGAGGAGGATGAGGAACACTCTCTATTTGTGGCGCTATAAATTCGCGTCAATTCTGGGCCGCGAAATGGCACATTGTTAGGGAAGGACAGGTAAGATGAGTGACCATGGTGCTGCATAATCGTTAAAGAAAACCGAGCAGAGCTATTAATTTCTGCAAGGCGACTTACCCGGCTTCTGCTGAGCCGAGGATGGTGATAGAGATGGGCGTGACGCGTTGTTTGGCACCAACTGTTGACGCAAACAAAATACTGTCTTATTTGAATTCAACCACAACAATAACGGCCATTATTTCTGACGACGAGCTCGACGTCTACGGCGTCTTTCTTCTATCTCTTATAGCGGGAACAGCGATATTATACCTTTGGTCAACGTCCAACTCGATGGCCACACCCCCTTCGACGCCGCCCCGCCGTAACTCTGTTCTGTATCCCCGTCCGTCGTCACCCGCCCTATCCATATCCGGTTTCTCCCTCATTGGCGAGGACGAAGCCTCCAGCGACACCGATTACAACTATTGGGACAATGGCGGATCACCTTACAAGAGTCTAGGCTCGTTTGGACGTCGAGCCATTCACTCTACACCGGTGCTAAGCAGCTACTTCAACGCCCCCTCTTCGACCCCATCTTCCTTCGCGACGCCGTCTCCCAGTGGCTCATTCAAGTCCTTTTTACCGCGCATCTGGGATGTCCTGACATCATCACCGACAAAGAATATCTTATCGCAGTCTAGGGGTCCAATGATGCACCCCCGCTTCTCATCGGTTGGTCATAGCAAGGGCAAACGACGAGCGTACTACGAGCAAGACTTTTTCCGCCAGTCTCTACACGATAGCATCAGCTACAGCGATCTCCCACCACTTGACGACGAGGAAGGCGAACTCATAGATGTCGACGATGAAGCCTGTTTCATTCCTATTGAATACCCATGGGGTGCCATGGCTGCGAGCAGAGCCCGGGTTGTCACCGGCATAGGTGTGTTATACGTTGTTGAATTCGCTTGATCCATTGATTTACACGGCTGCAGACATTCTCGCTCTGTTGCCACCGGAGTTATCCCTGCAAATCATGTGGGCGCTTAGCGCTCAGCCCCCGTTACGAACACTTCAGCTCTCCAGAACACCCATGCTGTACATCAGGACAACCTCCACGCCCTTGTATCGTGTCTGGCTGTGTCCAAGACATGGCGGCATCTCGCCAACGACAACAGTGTATGGCGTGCCTTCTTCACCTCACGTTGGAGTAATACATCCCAACTCCCCTCTTCGTTAAATTTCAATTATTTATACCGACAACGCTATGAGCTCGATCGTCGATGGAATGCCTTGTCTAGAGCCGGTCCTCCCAACTTCACCCTTTGGGAGCCCAAACGTTCCCAATTGGTCGGCCACCATGACAGGTGCCACATTTCTTCCTGGCTGCACCATTGTTTTCTCACTCCTTCGCAGTGTCTACTGTTTGGAGCTCTGTCGTACTTCGACTGGAGAGGATTATATCATCACAGGTTCTCGCGATCGCACCATGAAACTGTGGCGCTTAGATACTGGAAAGTGTTTGGGTACATTCGGCAGCGGCGTGGTCGGTGGAGAAATTGCCGGCCATCGAGGCAGCGTGTTGTGTCTCAAATTCTTCTGGGAGATCGAAGGCCAAAAAGGTATCCTCTATTCTGGCTCGAGCGACGCCACCGTCTGTATTTGGGACCTCTGGTTGATCCAGACCTCGGACGGCGATACCGAGGTGCGAACGAAAGTGAAAGCGGCTCTGGTGGGGCACGAAAGCGGCGTTTTGGATTTGAAGGTCGTGGACAACTCGATTATTACATGGTTAGTTTCGTTGTTCGTTTCGGCGTTCTGGGCTGTACTTAATATGAACATATTACAGTTCGAAGGACACCATTATCCGTATATGGGATCGCACGAGCCTAGAGCTTGTTCGCACACTTCGCGGTCATGAAGGTCCCGTCAATGCCGTCTGCTCTGAGGGTGGAAAGCTCGTGAGCGCCAGCGGTGATGGAAAGCTAATCCTTTGGGACATGAAGAGTGGTGAGCGTCTTCGCACACTCGAAGGCCATGTTCGCGGCTTGGCCTGCATCGAGTTCAAGGTCAGTCGCCACCTTCCCTTCAGCCAGTTCATTAATCTCACCTTTCTTACAGGATGGGTTGATTATATCCGGTTCAAATGACTGCAAGATCAAAGTCTGGTCCGCAGCGACTGGCGAGTGTCTTAGAACTTTGACTGGGCATACTGCCCTGGTGCGTGCGCTGGCTTTCGATCCCTCTAATGGGAGACTTGCGAGTGCTAGCTATGATAAGAGCGTTAGGCTTTGGGATATCGGTACCGGTGAGTAATACGATAGTCACCTTTCCACAAGTCTGATACCTGAAAAGGTGAGAGTTTGAGACAATTCGACAACAACCATACCAGCCATATCTTTGACGTGAAATTCGACTCGTCACGATTGCTGAGGTATGTCCCCTTGTTTACTTTTTGTGGTTCTTACGTCTCACCTTACTTAGTACATCTCACGACCAAAGCGTAACCGTATTAGACTTTGGATTTGGTTTGGATGGAGTGGAATTGTTTATGTAAGAGCATTTTTGGATGTAAATTATTATTTTGTACGCCACATACCTTGGACTCCCTTTGTAACATACTGTTGTATCTCCGAATCCTGTATATATATGCGATACCTATGATTATGTCTTTTATCTTGCCTTTCGATGCCAGTCGATACCATTTCATTTGCATGGACTTCTTCATCATGAGTACATCAACGGCGATTCCTACTCTGAGCCTGTGCGCCAACTGGGCCAGCCGCAGCCCCTCGTCGCATTTCTTCTTCGTCCAACCCAGCCTCCGCCAAGATCTTCTCAACCTCTTTTAGCACAGGCTTATACTCGGCTAAAAAAACGGGGGTTGTTAGTGACACTACACGACAAGGGTGCGTTTCTTGTTTGCTTGCCGTAACGATTTTCCGCCAGCACGAAGCCATCGCGGCGAAGCTGCTTGCCACGATTGTCGCCGGCTCCGCGGGCATGTGCGACTTGGCCCAGTATTCGCGGGAGCGGGCGTAGAACATGGCGAGGGTCTCGCCGGGCAACGGGGTGCTGATCACGTCTTCGGCCGAGCGGGTCGTGTCGCGGGCGACGCCCATGAAGTGCGTGGCTTTAGTTCGGAGGCCGTCCTTGAGGTGGGGGTGAGTAAAGGGTGAAGCACCGGGATGGAAGAGAAGTACATCTGTGGCTGGAGGAGGAGTTTCAAGCACGTCTTCTGCCGCCAGGGTGTTCTCCGTCTCTTCTGTTATCTGGACGGGATCCTCACGATCGTCGCCTGCTTCTGGCGCTCGGGTTTCTTCGTATTCCTCCTCCTGCTCGTCGTCGTCGTCCTCATCGTCGTCTTCGTCGTCATCATCATCATCGCTGCTCTCCTCAGCTTTATCATCAATGAAGATACTACTTTCCTTTAGACACACGAATCTGTCCATTTTGTCGAGATCGATTTTATGAAAGTCTTCAAGGGTGTACTCTCTTGAGCCTTTTTCGAAAATTCCGCCATATCTGAGAACATGGTTAATGTCTCTGAGGGGAAATTGAAGGGAGGGCGGGTTACAGATACAAGGTATTCCTGAGCACAGCTAGCATTGCATTGTATCGCGGAATGGGTGTGGTGAGCACGGGATCGTCTGGATCGATGGCGTCCCCGTCTACGTCCACCTTTGGAACGGGAGGGACATTTTTCTGAAGGTTACACTCTACAAGCTTGGTCAGGATTTTCCCATGCAAGAACCACCACCGGTCGACCTACCCCGTCCTCAATGTCGTTGTCCCAATCATCGACCTCGTCGTCATGATGGGCGGACCAGTTCTGGGATTGTGCAGTGGGAGGAGGTTTAGATTTTCCAGACTTCCCAGCTTTGCCCTTCTTTTTCGGTTTTTTCAATGTCAACGACACCCAGCGCCCTTTCCCGGTCCATTGATACGCGTTCCTATAATAGTCGCATGAGTGTAGGAATGATCATTGACATGAGAATATTCACTGACAAGTCGTTCCAGAAAACACTTTCCAACGTTTCCTCCGAGGTGTCTTCATCTGTAACACCGCCAAATTGCACGCCCATGCTTTTGGTCTGCCATACGGCCATTGTGCATCCGGAGCGCAAAGGGGGAGCGTATGCAGTAGACGGGCGCTTTCTGCGTTCCCATTTCACTTTGAGGGGATCGGCCTTCGAGGACGTGCCAGCCTCAGGCGTCGTCAAAGTTAGACTGGGTGAGGTGAGATAACAGTATATGAATATGGTGCGCGGCGTACTTGAGGAACCAAGTATCTTCCAACATCACACCGACCGGGCGCTTGCCTTTCGCGTATTCTTTGCAGTATCCGCCTAGGAAGTATGCGGTCCATCAGACACAATATGCAGCGATAACGTATGTTCAGCGTACCGTGTAGCACGATGCCATCGGGAGTAGGTAAGAAGGAGAAACCACTTCTGGGCCTATTTGCATACTGTGAGATCATTACGAAGACTTAGGAAGAACGCGACATACGTAGGGCGAAGTTCAGTCAGTGTAAATTTGATCTCGCGCCATTTGTATTCTTGTGTATCGAATAGCCAAAGGTCATTGAGATAGCGGGCTGCAGGTCAATAAGTACAGAATCTGGGCATCTGTATGGCGAACGTACTGGTGATTCCGGGATCATAAAAGCCGCCAAATAGAACGATGTAATGCTTCCATATCGCCATTCTGGCGAAACAGTCAGAAGATATGGTGGAAGGAAACATCAGCATGGCACACCGGTGGCCAGAGCGCGCACTGGGTCGCTCTTTAGTCTCGATACGATCCCAGGAGTGAGTCGAGATGTCAAAAACCCAGAAATCGGCGTAATGATGGAACGTGTTCTGATGTAGGGAGGAGAATTCACCGCCTGCATATCTATTATCACTCAGCTAGAAATCACAAAGAGAAGGCATGCTTACCGAAGAGGAACAGTTTACCGCCACCAGCAGGAGACGCAGCTACAGCGTGCGCCGATCGCGGACCGGGACATACTTTGGAGACGAACTTGCGCCATTCATCCTGGATATTGAAGAATCAGCAGAGGTGTCTCGGTGCATGTCGAGGCCTACTTTCTCTGGATTGTAACGAAAGACATCATTGTACTTTCCAGAAAGTATTAGAACCATGAAGGGTGAAGGAGAAAGAGCCTACAAAGTACTAGAGAGCCAGTTAGTTTGCAATCTTCGTAAACATGGAAACAGCTTTACCGCCTTGTTATCGTCAGTAAAGAATTCCCCCCCAATGCACCAGAGATGATTGCCGTTTGGACAGGCGGTCAGAGTCGCGTTGGCGCGTCGACTTGGTGTTTCGGCCAATTCTTCCGTTACAGAATGCGCCTCCTCCCATTCCCGTCGCATCTACTGATCGGTCATTGGATAGTGTTCAGCAGTCGTGTAAAACTGAAAGTTGAATACCTTTTCTAGTATTGCCTCCAGATCTTCATCGTCGTCCTCTTCTTGTACTTTGGACTTGCCGCCTGTCTTTTTCTTTTCTTTGCGCTCAGTTTTCGTTGCAGCCTTGGCTTTTTTCGCAGCTTTCGCCGATACTTTGGATCCCACTGCTTTCTTTTTGGCCATGATTGTCTGCAGGCAAGATTGATTGAAAGTCAGCTGGCAATCTCCGGCGGAGCTTTCGGCGCGATTGTGTCTGTTCTAAGCGTCCATGATGATAATGACATGCATCTTCAGCCCGTCAAAGAAATAGCCTGTCTTCCTGCTCTCCCACACTACCATGGCTGAGAAAGCCCAGCTCAGTCCTTACCGTGCCAACAAGAGCTCGAAACTGCATCGCTTGTTGGGCGGTGCGTTGTTATTGAGCGCTGTGTCCATTGGCACCCTCGTCCTGAGTCCTCGGCTGGATGGTTCGTCGACCCGAGTACCGTTGCACGCCGCGGAAACTCTACAAAAATGTCGCCAGCTGGATATGACACCCGGTCCACCGCCTGAATTCTGGAGTCGCACTGAATCAGACCGCTTCGTCGAGGGTACTCGGCCGGTCTACATCAAGAACGCGACCATTTGGACTGGAGGCGTCGACGGACTCGAGGTTATCAAGAGAGACTTACTTCTCGCTCGAGGACTAATCCAACAAGTCGGCTCTATCTCTGCGAGCGCGTTGGAGCAGTATTCAGACTTGGTCGAATACGATGCGGAGGGTGCTTGGGTTTCGCCAGGGTACGCGCCTGTTATCTTGTTCTGGTTTGACCTCATTAATATACTTAGCATTTTCGACTTGCACTCTCACATGGGAGTATCCAGCTTACCTGTCCTCGACGGTGCATCTGACACCGACTCGCTAAAGGGTGATATGCAGCCTTGGCTACGCAGCTTGGATGGGCTGAACACCCATGATGATGGGTACAAACCGGTAGTCGCCGGCGGTGTTACTACTGGTGTCATCCTCCCTGGCTCAGCAAATGGAATCGGCGGACAAGCCTTCGTTATCAAGTACCGACCTACAGCAGAAAAGTCACCGTCTTCGATGTTGCTAGAGCCTCCTCACTCTATCATCAATGGTTCCAATGTAGACCCCTCTTTGCCTCCGCGATGGAGACAAATGAAGTATGTGACTGTCTAGAAGCTTCTTGAGTGGGTAGTAATATTTACCAGGCACGCTTGTGGCGAGAATCCGAGTTAGTCCTTTTGAAAGCTAGCTAATCATGTCTCAAGCTTATCCGGACGTGTGTAGGTAGCGTCTATGATCAAACACGAATGGACACTATTTGGCACTTCCGTCAATCCTACAACCAGGCGCGCCAAATCAAGGAGAAACAAGACGCGTACTGTTCCGCGGCTATGGCTGGAAACTGGAATGGCCTTGGAGAATTCCGGAAGATCTCCAATGGGAAGCTCTCGTTGACGTGCTTAGAGGACGTGTCAAGGTAAATACTCGCCACCCTTCGCGCGTAGCTTCGGTCTCAAGGAAGTCTTAGATCCATAACCATTGTTACGAGGCTGTCGATCTTGACGGTATTGTAAGGGTACGTGCTCTTTCTTCTAGTTGATTCGTTGTTACCGCTCACTGAACCCTGCGCATTCCAGTTGACGAACGAATTCAAGTTCTCGATAGCCGCATTCCATCACGCGCATGAGACCTACCTTGTTCCTGATCTTCTCAAGAAAGCCTACGGTACATTGCCCTTGCCTTGTATTGTAACTTGAGCCTTATTGACTCTCTTGTTGCGCGTTAGGTGGACCACCCGCTGCAGCAATCTACGCAGCTGTTGCACGTTATAAGCGCGAAGCTTACCGCGGCTCAGAGTTTGCCCCAAAAATCTTGGCTGAGAATGGCATTAAAGTTGTTATGAAGGTAGTCCTTCATCTTATTTGTCGATTGGGGGCTAATCGACTTTGTCAGAGCGATCATCCCCTCACCAATTCTCGATATCTCCTTCATGAAGCACAACAAGCTCACTACTATGGCCTTCCGGATAACCTGGCTCTGGCTTCTGTTACGTCGACCCCCGCTACGGTGGCTGGTTTGGACCACCGAGTTGGATTTATTAGGACAGGCGAGTTGCGATGTGCAGCGCGACAAAGCTTGCACTCACGAGATCACAGGATACGATGCCGACGTAGTTATATGGGACAGCCACCCTCTTGCCCTTGGTGCGACTCCCAAGCAAGTATTCATCGACGGTATCGCTCAGCTCGAGGACCCTTCTCTGTCACAAAGCCTGCTGTCTTCCAGAAAGTCCCTGAAACTCCTGATTTTGAGAAGGAAGCGAAGGACGCGGTCAAGTACGATGGGCTGCCTCCACTGACCGCACAAAAGACTTCTGACGTTGTGGTGTTCACGAATGTCTCGAATGTGTTTGTGAAACAAGACAATGCTGTCGTTAACACATTGTCCGAGGCTGCCGGTGGTGTCGTCGTTGTTAAAGGTGGAAACATTGTCTGCAGTGGGTCGTGTCCGAACGCATTTTCCTCTTCTTATGCTGCCGCCGAATTTATTGACCTGGAGGGCGGCTCTATCTCGTCAGTGTCTTTTACAAAGTTTCACTCCCCACCAGAACTTTAACGCGTCTCGTAGACCTGGCCTCATCAGTTTCGGAAGTCCCTTGGGCTCGAGCACATTATGGGCGAGCCCAGCACGAATGACGGTTCAGTTCCTGACGCTTTGTCTGGGAGTGTTCCTGCCATCTTGGGTCCGGACGCGATCATCCATGCTGTCGATGGCTTGCAATTCGAGTCTCGAGATATGCTGTGAGTTCATTTCTCCTCGCAAATGTTGACCAGATATTGAGGCGTCTGTAGCATAGCGTACCGTGCAGGAGTGACCACCGGTGTTACAGCTCCATCCGGCTCCTCATTCATCTCTGGCTACAGCACTGCCTTCTCTACAGGCTCTTCTCACAAGCTTGCGAAGGGTGCTATCGTCCAGAGCGTCGGCGCATTACATGTTGCTGTCACCATGAATTCCGGCGTCAGTGTCAGCACCCAAATAGCCGCCTTACGTGCTCTCTTATTGAAAAGTCATGCATTTGATCAAGTCCGACAGGTCCGTACTCTCTTTATTGATTTCTTCGTGCATTCAACGACATAGTAGGGTTCCATGCCGCTGGTCATCAATGTTGATAGTGCGGATATAATGGCGACTCTGATCCAACTGAAGAGTGAAGTAGAAGTTAGCACAGGCGAAACGCTCAAGTTCACTTTTGTGGGCGGTTCAGAGTCTCACCTGTTAGCTTCGGAGATAAGTGGCGCAGGTATAGGCGTCATCTTGATTCCGTCTCGTCCGTTCCCTATTACATGGGAAGGAAGGCGATTGTACGCCCATTGTATTCTATCTTTGTTATTCGGCTTACAGTCTGCTTTAGCATGCCTGGTCCCCCACTTTCGCATGACACGATTATAGGATACCTGCTCGCGCACAACATCACCGTCGGGATTGGTATCCAGAACCAATCGTATGCGAGGAATACAAGGTTTGATGTCGGCTGGGTCAGTCCTGCATATTCGTTCACCGCAGCTGAGCTGACCGGTGTTGGTATAGGCTGCGCTCAGCGCATTCTCGGGATTGTCGAAAACCGATGCGTTGGCGCTGGCTACGACGAATCTGGAGCAGCTTTTGGGTATCTCCAGTCGAGTGATGATCTTGTTGTCTCGAAGGCGGGTTCCTTGTTGGACTTTGAGGCCAAGGTCGTCGGCGTCATCTCTCCGCGGAAAGGCGTCGTGGATCTGTTTTGAGAATGATACACGTACGGATCTGCGGGCTTGACGTTAATTGACAAGATGAATGTATGAATGATTCTCAATCACACATACGCACATGGACTGAGTGTTTGAGACGAATGGCGGTGCGGCGAGTGTGCGCGCGGGCTTTTGATGTTTATCATGCCATCAGTTTTTCATCCTACTACTTACTCTCATTATCCGCGTCTCGAGCGTACGATGGGAAACAAGCCTCCTCTACTACCGCTGGAGATTACTGACTCCGTCATCGACGAGGTGGATCAGTTTCGCGACCTTCATGCGAGAGTCGTCACTCTTTCTACGTGCGCGCTGGTGTGCAGGCAGTGGCGGAGCCGAGCTCGGTGGCGTCTATTCGACGTGGTCGCGTTCAACTCTGGTGAACAGCGGATGCACGCGTTCAGGAATCTGCTCTCGAATCCTCATTGCACTATTCTGTCGTCTGTTCGCTTGGTCCAGGCTGAGCTGAGGATGCCATGGGGGCGAGCAGTGGCAGAGATCTTGTCGGACCTCTCTGTTCTCCGCGGTCTTACGACGTTCGATCTGTCCGCCACGAGACTGGATTCAGAGTGTTTTGCCAATTACCGCTCGCTGAAAACTTTGGTGCTTACTGCGTGTACGTTTTCGACCTGTCGCGACGCAGCCAGAATTATCGGGGGGTGTTTGGGGTTGGAAGCCCTCACGGTATCATATTGCACGTTGGGAGATGACTGTTCTCATGCTGATAGGCCTAACACGCCTATTCCTCTTGCTATTCCTCCGAGGTTGAAACGTCTGGTACTTGAAAATAGCGAGCCCAAGCGATATTTTCTTTCATGGCTCTGCACGGGCGAATCCTCTCTCGAAGATTTGCGAGTACGAACCGTAAAATCTGGTGATCTTCCCGTTATCAGCGCCTTGGCGCGCCACGCTGGTTCTAAACTTGTCCATCTGACGATTGGCTTGCCAGTGGACGCAAGTTCGAATGCAGGTACGCACCCTACTAAGCCGTCGTTGATTGCCATATTTATATTCTCATCAGATGCTATTCTGGGCTCTGAAGAATTGCTCCTGCAAACCTGCACCTCTCTGCGTTCCATCACGTTGGAAAACGTCCCCCCGCGCGCGGCTCATGCTGTTACATTCCTTGCGCGCATGAGATGCCGACACGTGGAAGAGCTTACGCTGGCGTTTGGGCTGGTCGATCTTTCCTCCAACAAGATTAGTTTCTTTCCGTGGATGCAATTGGGGGTGGTTCTGGGGCAGCCCAGTCTTGGGAGTTTGGAGAGGCTCTGCGTTTCGGGAGGGTGCTCGCCGAGTGAGATGCTGGTCATTGGGGAAGCGCTGAAGGGGGTGAGGACCAGGTGGGGACCACTAGAGATTATCTGGATTTAGGAAGGTGTCCTTGCTACTTATGAGATTGGCGATTCAGAGGGAGGAGGAGGCTAAAATTAGCCCCGGCAGGCCGGAGATCGCCGAAATGTTGCTTGGCGCCATGTGGAGAAATTTCAACTTGGCTCGTGCCTACTTGGTTTCCAACGACTCTGCACGATCTTCACGACCTGCATCATTCCGCTCCTCTTGTCCTCCGTCTGTATGCCGAAACCCTGAAATCTCCCTCAATCGTGTATAAGTCACTCCTTAAACCTGTTGTAACCTTGGTTTTACAACCCATGCACTCTTTTATTGCCCTGGCTTTGGCGTTATTCTCCCTTCAGAGCATTCTCTGTGTACAAGCTGCTTTATACGTGCGCTGCGCCTATCTCTCTGCCGGTGCCAATATTGACCTGTTTTGCAGGTGATTGCGCCGGCCTCCGGTTCAACATGCCATGGTGGCGAGGAATGCACAGTGCAATGGCTTGACGACGGAGAGACGCCGCTTTTATCGTCTTTTGGTGTTTGCACGGTCGGTCTCTATACTGGAGATAACGTACGTTTTTTCACAGCGCTATACCACATCTTGTCCTAATCCACGCTTTAGCAACTCGTGCAAACGATAGAACCACTCGATGTCACCGCCAGCCACTCCCTCACCTTCACGCCTATCCCAGAGGCGGGTCCTACCTCGGATACCTAGTCTGTCGTTCTACTTCTCATCGCGGGCTAAGCTGACCGGGTGTTTAGCTACATCTCCTTCATCTCAGTGGATAATGGGACAGTCAGAGCATACTCGCCCTTCTTCCAGTCAGTGTCCTCCAACTATTGAGGGAATGTCCCTAATACCTCTACAGACTCGACCAAATGTCCGGCTCCTTCTCATCGCCGTTAGACTCGGCCACGGCGAGCATCCCCGTCCCATCCACAACAGCAACGTTGGATAACACTGATACCACCTTGGCTACGATCACGGTCGGAACACTGGCAACTGTCCTCCCTCCCATCTCAACTCTGAGCGCGACGACACCTCTGTCGACATTCTCACCATCATCTTCGAGGTTGACGACATCCGTGTCCCGCACATCCGCCGCTTCGACTTCAACAGGAAGTTCTATTGCTAGCGGTGCCGAGTCATCCAACAGTGCTTCATCACGGACTAATACTTTGTCGCCTACAACTATAGGTGTCCTCTCGTTATGTTTAATCGTCGTTAGTTTGTTCTAAGGGCACTTCCCTACCTCATTTTGCTATCTTTATTGTTTTGCGCCACCTTTCCATTTGTATCATTACGCATACCACTTATTCTTGTCAACCTTAGAGCTCAATTAGCTTATTTTTTGCACTGTTACGTTGCCACCAGTATTTGTTGCCCATGCGAAGGTCGCATTCCGCAGTCGTACTTAGATAGCCCTTCAATCAACCTTCAATCTTGGGAAAGATTGATCGCGATTGACACAGTTGATGGTCTCCTCCTGTTTTTTGGCACTTCCCTCCCAATGCTATCGATAGATATTAGGTGAACTGACTGACATTGAGTGCGTGACACCCCAGATGGACCGGCCCCTTCTTGCTCTTCTCGCTTCAATATACAGTATGCCAAATAAAACATGAAATAGTCCGTCGTCGTTACCACCGTCGTGTCCGAAGTGGACTGAGTGCAGCACCTACGAAGCAAATCAACAGACCAGAGGTCCACGAACTCGGAATCTGCATATATGTATGCGCGCACCGTCCCTTGCTCGCCGGACTCACATCAAACAGTCTCCGCGGCGTCGACTCACAATGCTGCCGGAACAGATAGTTGGTATCGCCAGCTCCGTTTGTATTCCTCCGTCCTGACTCCTGCGTCAGTGCCTTGTCTTGGGAGGACGGGAGCAGCGTCTTTGTCTAGTTCGTCCTCTTTGTCGGGGGTCGTCCGCATCGTCCGGCTAGTCCGCGTCGTATGAGTCGGCCTCGTCTCGCGGATTGTTCATTCCACGCCTGCCAAAGTCGTCGTATCCGGGTGTCGCATATGTCATCGCCCTCGTGCAGGACGATGCCGGTAAATGTCGTCGTCCTGGTCCTCGTTCTCGGTTCCAGTGCCTATGCCCATCGTCCTAGGATTCGGTAGCAGAACCCGCTTGCACTGACGGGCTGAAATCGGGCTTGGGAATCTCAACGGAAAGTTCACTGAGCTTCGATTCCCGAATTGTGGCGTGAAGCGCTGTTGTATCCAAACTGTTAGTCATTATCCCGTCCCGTTAGCATATTATACAGTCCTCTTTGAAGCTTAGATTATACATCGTCTTATCCACCGTCTTCTCAATCTTCTTCCAATCCGACCGGCGCTGAATGAATTCATAAATATCCTGTAGTATCCAGGTCAACTATTGTATAGCGAATGCAACGATTACACACCTCAGGTCGGTACGCCCCGCCATACCGCGTCACATCCCTCACGATCTGCGCCAGATCCTTCGCATCCTCAACAACATACACATGCCCCAGCATCTTCAAATGCGAAAAGTCCGCAGCAATCGTAGGCACCTTCAGCGACGAAATAAACGCGTAGTACGCATTCAAATCGGCGATGACCTGGAACCCGCCATTGAGCGAGATGATCTGGCGCTTGATGTGCTTTTGAAGGATCCTGCAAAGCGCCGCCGATGAGCAACAAATCCGAAGCCCCCGGAAGAAAAAACGTACCCAATAAGCCTTATACCGACCTCCTGATGGAAAACCTCCAGGACCTCTCGACTCGTGCTGCCCTTCAGCAGCTTACAATGCATCTCCAAACACTTGATCGCCTCTGTGCACCCTTTCGTGGACCGAGCTCCATGGCCGCGTCCTCCGGCGGATAATACTCTCGTGGTTTCGTCAACGTCAGAATTATATGCTCCACCTGGAAAGAAGACCTCAAATCAACACAGTTTCCAAAGACCGGTTGACAGCAACGTACTTGATTCATCAACACCTCAGTCCCAGCATTCAACCCGCCTGCTACTGATTCGTCCAGTGCGTTCTCGAAGCGCTTCTTTTCTCGTACAACAGCGTTAAGGAAATCAGTCCGGTCGATATGTGGTGCCTGTAACTCGATAAGCGGAATAGCGTAGGAATTTACGATAGACTATACCAGCTCTTATCGAAATAGACTTGGACCATGGACTGAATCGTGTCACCAATATGCACCAATTCGAAGAACTGCAACAGCGGAGCGACACTCGTCGTCTCTCGTGTTCAGCGGGTTTGTACGCCATCATTTGTTCGGTGGCGCTGTGAAAATGTCAGCGATATAAGTAATAGCGAAGAATGTCAACGTACGCGCCGAATCCTTTCGATATATGACGTTCGCCCAGGGCTTGCAGCATCAGAATAAACACTTCTTCGATGGTATCTCGAACCCGGTGACCGTAGTGTCCTGGATAGCCAGCAAACGTTTCAACACGCTTCAGTCCTTCTCGATCAGCATGAATGAGTTCCAAAGCGACATCAAGAGATAACAACAAATCCATCTGGTTGACACCCGAGCTGGCAGTCAATGGCGTGATGGTAGCGCTTTTCGATGTGCTGATGGACGTTGCAGAGGCAGGCGGCGCATCGTCAGCTGAAAGCACATCAACAACCCAGTTCCAAGTGTGGGTGAAATTCCAAACCTTGATCTAAATCTAACTGTGGTTTCTCTTTCTCTACCAAAGTTTCATCGTCGTCAAGATCTGCATTGTCGAATAACATCTCGCCGTCTCCCTCTAGCTTCTTGGAATAGCCATTTCCCATTGCAGACGCATTACCAACCCATCGTTGCGGATTGAGCATAGCGATACCTTGAGCAGCCGCAGTACCACCTGTGATGATAGCCCCGCCAACAGCATTGACAGTCCGAGGGACAATAGTGACGGGAAGAAGCAAAACATCTGTGAAGGAAGCCAATAGGTTCCTCTTGACCTGGGCAGGATTGTGCGAGCCCAAGAAGCGAGCGGTATTTGACGGGTCGAGGAAGCCAGTCTCTCTGCATGCTGCGAAGGTGTTAGCAGAGTCGGTGTCTACGCATGAAGAGAGCGTCACCTGACGATCCCACCCTCTGCATACAACGTCGAGGGATTGCTTGACGGATTCCACTTCCTCATCTAGGTATTCATCCATGTTGACTTCGAACATCTGATATCTATGCGAATGCCGCGTCAAAACAAAGGTAACAAAAAGCGCAGAAAATTCCTAACACGACATCCTCAGCTTTTGTTTGAGTCAAGTTGTAATCCGGGTTGCTTTTCGCCGCTTGGAGGACAGCGTCCACCATTTTCCAAGCCTCCTTGAACGTAGCGGCTGCGGCTCTCAAGTATATATCGTTTGATATTTCTCGTGCTCGTGTAAGAAGCGACGTGATGTACTCTCCGACCTAAGAAGATCTGAGAGCGTGTGGGAACTCAAGTGAAGAGACGCACCACTTCCGTGGCAACACGATCGGCAAAGGATATTAAGACGTCCGCCGCTGGTGGAAATACGCGAACGGCGCGCGAGCCGTGCTCCGTTACAGCACCGATGACTGCTTTCATGAACTCGTCCATGGCATCGAACTCAAGGTTATCACCCTTCCTAGGTATGATTCAATACCTCTTGCGGGGGAAATGACAAACACTCACGTAAAGTTATCGAGAGGATTCCATTTATCCTGTACGTAGAATATCTCGCGCTTCTCTGCCCAGACCTTGCCCATCTCCCAATCGCCTCGTCTGTCCCAAATCTCCCAACTGGATGATGCTGCATCTCTCATTCCTGACTCATCCGATTTTCCGTCGGCCAGATCGAAAGCAGCGAGAAGATTGGCGTCAAAGCGGTCCATCGCCGCTCTTAAAGACGCGGCCATAGTCTGCCATTCTCGTAGAGGCTGCACGAATGCGGAGAGGTATAGCGATAGTAAACGCAGAGTTTTTGCCTCCTCTCTCGGTGTCTGCGCTACAAAGTCCGAGAGACTGTTTAGAACAGCATGTGGCGGGGAAGACAGGATTTGGGTGAGGGGTTTGAGTAGATGATGGGCGCGCATGAACCGTGTGCGGTACGATGCATCAACGAACGGCATTCCTGGCGTTTTGGGTGATATTGAGAGACCATCGAATGCCCCTACAAAGTCGCCCATCTCTGCTGGAGGCGGGCTGAGCACGTCGACGGAGGCAAAGTCACCAAAGTCATCGTCGACTGGGATTGTTGGTGGGGCGGCTGCGCGCGATGCAGCGGCTTGTCCTTTTGATTTGGCATCCAAGTCGTCGAGCACAGAGGTGAGAGCGTATTGCTCTATAGAGAGCGCTTTCCAACGTTGTTCCCAGATGGATTCGTCTCGACAAAGCGCAGCAGTCGCTCTACCGCATCGGCCATATGCAGGAAAGTCCGGAATGGGGAGGTAGGAAAGGACGAGGAGGTGTAGATCCGTTGGAAGACGGCCGACAAGCGGCGACCCAGCGGGTTTGGGCGCCGGGCCGCGTGAGAGTAGTCGGGCACCAGTAGACGTCGCCGACGCATACAACTTGACTGGCTCTAATGTCGCAAACTTGTCCATGTTGAATTATGAGAAGATTAGCATGGAAACGGTAGTCGTCGTCGTTGAGAACGAGTTCGACGCTGTCCTCGCCGTTTTCGGAAGCCCTTGGCAATCACCGATCGCTTTGATGATCAACTCCCCATGTCGTTTGAACGGCCTGAACTGGCCAGCAACTGATAGGCCTGAGCTTAAACATACGGAGGACATGGATAAGTCTTATGAGTAATCCTCAAGTTGAAATATCTCATTATTTTTGATGGGCCTCAGCGGGGACGACGAAATGCCGGTCTGGCCTGTTTCCACAGAGCAAGCAATCTCAAGCGCCCGATATTGCCAGTCCGGAGATTTCTTACGCTCGTCTTTACACAGCCATGTTAGATGTCGCGGCCGCTGCGGGGATTCCATCGAGCTCGATGCAGTTCAATCTACGGCCACGACTAGCGAGGGTATATGCAGTCTATCTGAAGTATGCAGAGTACTCGCAAGCGAACTTGGAAACTCTGAACTCTGTTAGACATTGGTGAGGTCCAGGACAGCCTTGTGGTGTCCACGTCAACGTTCCTTCCATTACGGCAAGTCTGACGTGAGAGCCTCAATGAATTAATGGCGGAATGAGACGAACAAGCTTGCGGATTACTAGTTTGTTGACTGGCGCTTACTTGGAAGGTTAACTACCGCCACCGCCACCGCCGAGCATCACACTGAGTAGTATCATTACTAGTCAGCAATAGACTTGCTATTCGGGCGTCACGGTGGACAAAAGAGCGAAAAACTGGTACAACCGCATGTTGCCCCATTCAAGAAGCCTTCATGAGCTCAACCCCAACAGCGAAAGCCTCTTCTGCGCTGCGTGCAGTGCAGGATGCACGGAGGCAGATGGAGGCCCATCACCTGATCGCGAATCTCCGTTGATGGCATCACTTGGACCTGGGTCTGGCTCTGCCTCCTTCTCCCATGGTATGGACGAGTCCTTGCAAACCCTGCCCATTTCCTGCAGATTCAGTACGTTTCCCTCGCCTTTATCAGAAAAATCACTGCTCATAGTGCTCTAGTACCGTTTGACCAGTGGCTCGTTACCCACGTAAACCCCAAGTGGAAGGTTAGGACCATCAAGTACTGCTTTCTCAAGAAATGCGGCGCTCCTCAGGACTTTGAGCTACCACAGCCTCACCGCCGTCCCCCATCTCCCATCGTGTTCGCCCAAGGACCGCAGAAGAAAAAACGTGCAATTTCTCCGATCCAGTTTGCGCCAACACGGCCCCCGAGTCACATCAATAGCGATGATGAAGCAGTTGGCTACGAGGAGGATGACGAGGAGAGCGATGCCGACAAGCCCACCATCGTGCACCCTCAGCCTAATGTCAACTCTGAACCGGAGCCGCCTGCCATGAAACGCAGAGTCAAAACGAAATCAAAGGTTATCCATCCTCACGAAATTTCTCCGTACGACCCGGAGAGACTGACTTTGCTCCGCTTTTCTACTGGACAAGTGCTCGAGGACGATTATACGCTCGACTGGTACGAGATTCAACCCAATGAACTTTTAGAGTTACATCGCTCTGGGGTGTTTCATTCGGCTTCCTCGGACAGTGCTCATGCCGTACGTGCAACCGTACTGGGAGGGCTGGGTCAAAGCCCTGCGAGTTGTAGGCACTCCACATCGCAAAAACTCAGATCCCGAGGTGCAGAAACTCGAATGGCGACCGAGATGGGTCGTCGTTCGCGATGGTGAGCTGTCCTTATGTAAAGATCGTTCGGTGAGTGTGGCGTCTGATCAACGCGGCTTTCACTGATACGTGTCAGGAATCGCCACCATCAAAATCTCTTTCCTTGTCCCATCTTACAGACCTGCGCGGTGCTGAGCACCTCGTCAATTCCACTGCCATCACGCCTGAATCCAACCAGCGAATCATCTGCGCAAAGTTTAAAATTCGCTCCACCACCACTCGCGTTTCATACGAGGCAGCAGATCAAACAGCTCCTTCAGTTACTACCATTACTGCTCAATCCAAGCACCTGCACCCATCTCACATTAGGACTTCTCCTTCTCGCAAAAGAGCGTCAACCATTTCCCATACCCCCGTTCGTCCTGATGGAAATGCCTCGGATTCCACTGACCCCGATGGGGAAGATAGCGATACCACGCTTTCCTCTCCGGTCTTCGCTCACGAAGATATGAGTGATGATGAACTCCTTGGAACCCAGGACCATACCCTTTTAGGACTGCGAACCAGCAGTTACGGGTACAAGTATCGGGGAACGAAGCCTATTCCGCCATCTACACCCTCTACGCCTCCCAATTCCCTTGCTGTATCTACCACTTCTATGCATGCGCAGAATGTCGTCCCATCGCCACAAAATTATGAAATCGGCGAGTGGATTGTGCTGGACCTGCCAGAGGACAATGCGTACACATCACTCCTGCGCACGCTGCATCGACAGTTTCCACATGATACCCAGACCATTGCCGAATCTTCAACTTTTGTGAGCGGCTTGCTGCCTACCTTGGAAAGCCCCCCGCAGACGCCGTCGTGGTCTCCGAAATACCAGCAATCTCAGAGCAGTACGCATCCTACAATCTCCACGCCGTCACAGTCGGGGAAGCCCGGGCTTCCCAAGTCAAATGCTCTTGGTGCGATGCCTTTCCCGGAATGGAGGACTGAATTGGTGAAAAGGGCGAGAAGAGCCGGCTTAGGACATATTGGGGACGCGATGGGGTGTGTTCTGCACGCGTTGGATCCTCCTTCAGCGTGTAATGAGAGTATGCGAACCGACGACGACGAGACCAAGGTCGAGGTATCAACGGTACGAGAAGACGAGGACAGCGCGACTGTCGCGCTCCAGGTCGATGATGATAATGATGACGGCGACAATGGAGACGACGACCACGATGACGGCTACGGCTGCGACGATGATGGCGATGGTGTTGACTTTGATGGTATTGATTCGGACGGGGATTCAGATTCTTCGCAGGTAGAGTGGGAGGGATGGATGGCCGACCTGCATCGTCAAGCGCGCATTGTGCGTGCAGCACCTTCATTTGCTACCACTACAGCCAGCGACGACATCACTACACTATCGACAGACCTACACAGACTTTACTTGGAGCCCAGCGGTACTGTTCGTTCTTCCCCTAGCTGGACGACTACGATCTCGCCGCATTCCGTGCATACCCACACCACGCTTTCGTCGCCGTCGTCTAATGAATCGCTCTATAATCGCCACAGCCGTAGAGTGGATAGCACGCGACGCCCGAGTATGCCCAGTATCAGTATTTTCGCCAACGCGCATTCGCGACAGGATGGCTCGAGCTCGACGGCGCATTCACGGCAGTCCAGTTCGTTGTCCCAGCGGCCCAGTATGCCTAGCTTGGGCAGGGCCGCGAGCGTCAGCGTGTTGAAGAGAGAGAAGGGTAAACAGAGGGAGGAGGATTCGGTATCGGCGAAGAAGGACAAGGACAGGAAGAAGAAGCACAGGCTGTCTAACCCTTGCCCTCGAAGAGCCCCAAGAGGGCAGTAGCTCCAAGAAGAAGACTGGTTTCACAGGACGGATGGAGAAGATTATCAGTGGATTGGATCCAACAATCGATTTTGTTGATGCTCGGTAAATCATGTTGTAGCATACTCGGGATTAGTTGTAATGTTTTTCTGTACCATACGCCCTCTACTATTGTTGTGAATTTGCTCTTTTCGTTTTCTTGAACTGCTTCCTGTACTTTTATCTACTAATTTATGGTGATGATCAAGAGAACCACGACAGAGGAATGAGCGACACGTTCTAGCGTGTGGCAGGGAAGTCAATCCCCAAAGGCGGCAGTCTTTCAAGTTTCATAAGGATTGGCTGTTTACAATGGTACAAACGGTTACATTTACATTTAAAGAAAGAAAAGAATAAGGTTACAACTCGAAGGAGAAAGAATCATATCTTCGCCCTGCGCAGCCCCGACTCTATATTAATACTACTGCGCTCTGCCGTGCATGTGAAGTTGGTAGTGGGTATCGCTATCGCCCCAGCCTTCTTCTCCGCGACCTCTTCCTCGCTAAGGGTCTTGCCTCCAATTTCGGATTCAACCTCTCTCGCGACTTGAAGAAGTATGCATTCCGTCTGTGGCCCCGAGCGTCCGATGAGGCTCACAAAGACGCCTTTGGACAACACAGGATACGAGCCGACTTGTATCCCCTGGGGCTTGAGGCGCGCGTGGAGGGAGGTGAGGTACGGCGCGATCATGGACTCTGGACGGCTGGCATGCGCGTGAGCACGAGTGACATAAAGCTACGTCTAGACTACCCACTCTGTGAAGATTTGTATCCGTTTGGGACGCTCACATGGCGGCGGAAGCGGAAGAAACTGGGTCAGGCTATTGAGCATGACTTGAAATAGCTTCGGTATGCCTGGGAAGATGCACAATTTGCCTTCGAGACGCACGACAGGCTGCATTCGCGGGTGCAATTAGAGTATGATGAACATGAAAGGAACGGTACATACCACCCAGATGTCCTGCCCAACAAAGATGACCTCTGCGCGCTCGGGGAATAACGCCATTCGCTGGGCTGCTTCCTTTTGAGATGGGGTCTGGGATGCGACCCACGGTCGATGCTTGTTCATTTGATCGAGGCGCCGGAGGGTCTCGGTGTGGTGGACAAGCTTCTGGCCAAACGCTTTCGCAAGCGAAGCATATGTCATGTCTGCCAAACACCGCGCTAAGTCAGCCCACACACATAGCGCGTATTTCGCCGCAACCCACCGTCATGTGTTGGCCCGATGCCGCCGCTGGTGATGACCCAGTCGTAGTTCTTGACCATGCGGCGGCTAGCTTCGACACTGCATTTCCAAAGGCACTAGCAATTTGAATGAAATGCCTCTTGTAGGACAAGCGTGGAACTGCTCACATTTCGGCCTCGTCGTCTGCGATGACCTCGACGCGTTTCCTATATCATCACTTTCAATCAGCTATCTCCATTTGTGGGTGTCCGCAGGACGTACAGCTGCACACCATGCTCGAAGCAATACTTGGCGAAATAGTGCGAGTTCTGCTCCAGTGTCTTGCCATTCAAGATTTCATCTCTGGAGAGACTTGAGCCTAGGCCCGCTCTAAGGGCACTCCGACGTACCCTATAATGAGCGCAGCCGCGGTACGTATGCATTTCCCTTCTCCGAGTGGATTTCTTGGTATAGGAGATAGGGAAAAGCCAGAATCCTGTCTGGGGAGATCCCTTGCTGGCATTACAGCAACAAAGTGTCGAGAGTGGGCAGGAGGTCGTGTGCCGCTGGGGATTACTCTGGGTCTGCCGCCCGTACTAACAGCAGAGCGTCGAGATATTCCTTTTGTAAGCGAGCCGAGGAGGTTTGACGACATAAGGAATCGTTAAATCATGACAAGGTTGAGGGGGAGGGGCGAGGTTGGAAGCAGGAGCGAGAACGCGCGACGTCTTTATACTTGAGCCATGACCGCTGGGAATGCTTACCCCACACCTACCCCAACTTTTCTCAGTCAATTCAGTATCCGATTTGGCCGGACTCTATCCAACTTTGAATTATGAATAGCTCTAATGCTCTGCTATTCTATGGACAGCAATGCAATGTCAAGGTTGCGAGAGAAATTAAAGCATTCATTCGCCGAAAAGGTAAACCGTACACCAGGTGAAGAAATGAAAAACGAAGTTGCGTTTAGAACACAGCTAATCCAACGATGGCACCAAACACGACGCTCAACCACACCTGGGCGTTGCTGCTAGCAGCGCCGTTGCCGGTCGCAGTAGAGCTGGCAGCAGAGCCAGTCTTGGTGCTGGTTCCAGTCGCCGCCAGACCGTTGTTCTTGGTCGTAGTGGCGGTCGACGTGGATGCAGACTTGCTGGCAGTAGCACCACCAAGGGGTGCGGTAGATTGGCCATCGATCTGGGACTGGATCGTGGCGTTGAAGGAGCCATTCATGTTGGTCAGCCTGTCGGGAACACGTGAGACAGCAGCAACGCGACAGAGTAGGGGGAGCACGTACGCGAATTTGGCGGAGAAAGCCTGGGCCGGGTACTGAGTGTTGGTCTTGTCCTTCAGGTTGAGAGAGTCGACACGGATGAAGCTAAAGCCGGTGATTAGAACGCGTATATCCTGCCTGTGAGTGTACGCACTAGTTGTCACTGTCAGCTCCAATGCTTCCATCAACAGTGAACTGGATGGAGGCGGTCGTGGCAAAGTTGACGCTGGGTGAAATGATGTAGAGTTTCGTCTGATAAAGATCAATGAATGCAATAACATGTTGAAAACGAACTGTCGTACCTGCGAAGACGCACTTCCAACGGCGATAGCTACTTCTGCCTCACCGAACTCGGCCAGAGTGTAGGTAGACGAGGAGGAGCTGTCCTCCCAGGTTATTGTCCCGGTCTCACCCGCGGCCCACGAAGTCGAAGCAACAGGAGAGGTGATCTATACGACCATAACGGCGTTCAAAAAAACCGCTTTTCAACGCTGAAGACAGAAAAACACACATAGATGTCGGCGAGGACAGTCGAAGCGAGCCCGAAAAAGACAAGGGATTTGCAGAACATCTTGCAGAAGGGGGATAGTTTTCTAACAAAAGCGAGTGGAAGGTGTAAAGAGAGTGTGAGGGGTCCGAAGACGTTCTAGTTTCGCGAAAGGCGGGAGGGAGGGCGACGTGGATGGGAAAGAGGGAATGCACGAGAGCGATCTTTATTTGGTCTTGAGAAAAAGTGCCTGGCGCTCGAATATATATGCCGCTCTCAGTCACATCAAGGGTCGGTGCCGGACAAGGGCGATCACCAGGCTGAGTTTCATGAGTGCACGCGTTGTCAAGCCATGAATAATCAGAAAAGGCCGACCGAGGCAACTGGGAGATCATTAAGCCATTGTTCAACCGATGAGAGAGCTGAGTAGCTAGTGTGGCGCGACAGAGCTGGCGAGGCGGTATCCAATAATAATCTTGGCGGGGGACAGCAGAAAGGAGGTCGGGACCGGTCTATATCGCTTGGTGAGGCGAGAATGTTGATCGAGTACATAATTAGTGGAAGGATTCGAAGACCGAAGACGTTCCTGGAAATCTCATGAGAGAAACCGAGACTCCTTGGCGACCCCTCCATATTGTGGCTGGCGGCTGTGGTGGTAGAGGTTGGGTAGAGGTTGAGTCGAGTCGTTGTTTTAACGACTCGGATGCATCAGGAAGTCACGTTTTGAGTGGACTTGAAACATTTCTGCATTGGGTATTGAACGCTGAACTTCTTGAAGTTGAATTGCGCACCACACCCCGTTGTACGTTGAAAGGCCTTCCATCCCATTGACAAGGGAAGATGAAAGCCGATTTGCAGTCGGAGCAAAGAGGAGACAAAGGGTGGCCGCATAGGCATCCGTAGAGTCGTCGGTAAACTTATATATACGTTTTCGCGACTGCGCATTGCGCTGCAGCGCAAAGAAATTCCACTTGACGCTGCGCATCATACAAATTGTGCTGGTAGGGTACTTCTGCATCATCATCATCCTAAGTCATGAAAACGTATCTGTAGTCGCTATCCGGAATCTCCCCAGGCGTCTCATCCTTTTTGTCCTTCTCCTCGGCTGATAGCTCTTGCAGCTTTTTGGCATTCCGCTTGTTCAACCAAGCAAGACGCGTGCGAAGAGCAAACGCGGTAAGGAAGCTCACGAACAGGCACCTGATGTAGAAGAGCGTTACAACGGAGAGCAAGGGTCGATGCGGGTTGCTTACGCTGCAGAAATAGCATGGCCTTTGCGGAAGTTGTCTTCCGAGTCGAAATATATTTGAGGCGAGGCACTGTTGCAGGATTAGTTTGAGTACGCTATCTCGTATGAAGCACATACATAGACACTGTGTTGCTGATCGAAACAATAAATGCAGTACCGACGCCACGCTGTAAAAGTGTAAATGCATCATCCAGAATAAGTTGAAGGTCCATCACACACCTTGGACGTTGGGGAGAACGCATTAGCGGCCCAGCTCCTGCGTAGCGTTGTCAGTAGCTTTCATGACATTCAAACAAATGAAGACGTACATGACGAGCGGGAACAAGCTGAAATTTCCGCCAACCACCAAGAAGAGAGCAAAGTAGGCAGCGCCCACGCTCTTCTGAACAGAAGTAGCGAGGATAACGTATCCGATGAAGGATATAGCCGTGGACGCCATGACGTGGTACCCTCTCTCCTTCGTGCGATCGCTGTTCCAGGCCTGTAAGAAGACCATGAACCATCCGACGATGTATGGAGCCACTGTCATTCCTTGCGCATTGATAGAGGAGAACCCGAGGTCTTTGATGAGCTACAGAGGTCGTTAGATGTCGACACCCCCCTCGCCCACCCATGACGGACGTACAGTTGGCAAGAAATATGAGACAGTCGCAACGCCGACGTTGACTGGTACCATGGCTCTATCAGTGGAAGAGGAAAAGGAACATGGATCGATACTCACAACTCGCATAGACAATCATAAACAGCCATGAGTTGATGTCGGTAATGACAAGCTTGAAGCTTTCCCAACCCGTCGCTCCACCATGCGACGTCGGCCTGTGGTCGCGATTGAGACGAGCCTGAGCAATAGCACGCTCGCGAGGAGTGAGGAAAGTCGCCGAGAACGGGAACGAGGGAAGGAAGAAGAGAATACAGGAAGCCATGATCAACGTCGGAATTGCTTCGATCTAAAGAGAAGTTACGAAAGGATTCTATCCTGGCAGACGAGGAGCGTACGAGGAAGAGGAACTGCCATCTAAAAATGATGTTAGCCAAGGGAGAAGACATCATAGTGATCAAAGTTACCCAGTCAACAGCGAGGTTTTAGCTCGAACTAATCCAAAGGCAAGGAGACCCTAGGCGGTCGGTTAGAATACTACTGTGAGCCACTTGTGTGTCTGACGTACTCCGATGGCTCCCGGGAATGTTCCAGTCATACACAAACTGCGAGATTGATGAGCGCAACAACGAAGGGGGTGATAGTAGATGCTGACCTGATGCGCATTGCCAGCTCGTGTCTGTCGACTTTGATTAAAAAATGAAGAGGTGAAGAAATGTAAAGCACACCTCCTATACCAGAATGACAGGTAGTATATCATCCCAGCGTAATAACCCGCCTCTCCGATTCCCAGAAGAACGCTACAAGCCGCATTGAGTCCTATCACCAGCGGACGACGAGTAATGCGTACCGAAGAGCCAAAAGACCGCCGTAACCTTTCGCATACACGAAAGAGAGTGAAGCAATACCCCACCACGTCAATGAAAGGAAGAAACTAGAGGATAGTTAGCATTTCTGGCGGCCAAAAACAAGCGGTATAGACGTACAACCGATTCGCGCCGATGTACCGTTGGAAAACTATGAGAGTATCAATAAGAATCCGACGCAGAATTATGATCATTCCTACCATTAGCTGGCATCTCCAAGAGACCTGGAAAAAACTTAGCACCACGTCACAAACAATTCAGAAAGCCACCTACAATATCCCACATAGAAAATACTGAGAGCCAACGTCCATTTGTCGTTGTTCGTGATTCCCTACAATCTGTTAGCTCGCACGGAAATGAGATGAGAAAGATGACTGACGAAGTTCTCATTGAATTCATCAAGGACATGGGCATTTCCACTATCGTTGTCAAGTCAATGTCAGTCTATCGAAACAAGCTCATGGGGATGCGCTTACATGTTGGTACGATCTGATGACAGGTTAAACTTAGAGCGGGTTCATATTGAACAACACATGATACGCACCGAATTGGTTGACTGAAGTTCGGGGATGTCATCAGTACCATGACCGAGAGGCTCGACGAAGACGTACAAACGTAGCTATCGAGATGGTTAGGCCAGTTCGAAGACGGGGGCGCGTATAGCATGAGAGCTTACCTGCAAATAACCAAAGGCAACACACGATTGTCGATTTTTTCTCTTCACTGCATACTGCGACGATTCCTCGTTAGCAACGCGAAGCCTAGGAAAGAAGGTCAACGCGTACATCTTCCTCTGGAGTAAACTCGACAGTCTCCGCATCGAGATTAACAGCATCCGCATACGTCGAGTCCAACGGCGAGAAGAAGTATTTCCTCTTCGGTTTGGGTCCCAGCGCAGCCTGATGGGCGGTGCCCTCCCGGTTTGGGCTCTGGTCTTCAGTCAGAACAATCTCCTTGTCGTCCATCACGGTGGGGGGATGCGAGATAGGACTGAGGCAGCCAGCCGGCTTATATACTCATGCGAACTGAGGGTGACGCGGGGCCAGGTGACTCGATTCAGAGGTCAGGCGCAGGATCCGTTATCATCCATCTTTTTCGTGAAAAGGTATCATCCGGAAGTGGTAGTCTCGACGAGGTTAGAGCGCATCATATACTGATAAACGTAGACGGCGTCAGTTAAGGTTAGCAGATAGCATCCTAGGACGCGAAAAAAGCCCTACCTCGTCTACCAGCACAGAGATCTCGTCCAATAGGACCCGACTGATTCGCTCGTGGGTATAAAAATAGAACATGGAGAAGTCTGTTGATGCGGGGTGTCGTGAACCCTCCTCTTTCGGACCGAAAACCGTATGTGTTCCTTCCGCCCCGGGCTCATAATATCCAACATTTGTCTTGGCCAGGTCTTGGCAGCGGACCGCCTGCAACCGCCAACTTCAAATGGCTCGAACGCAACTCAAACGTCCGATTTTCCTGCTGTTCGTATTAGCAGTTGTACCGTAATTTGCGTGTCAGATGGCGGGCGAAGTGACGGACAGCCAGATAAACGGGGATAAAGAGGTCGTACCAAGAACTGTTCGGAACGCCGTCGTTGTAAGGAGGTGGACAGCCGTCGGTTGTTGGAGGGCAAGGTGAATCGTTGTTATTTCTGATGGCTTTAGGCCAAAGTCAAGCACTGCCACCAGCGCCACACGCCACATGTAGAATTCAACGCCACCTGCGCGTGCTGAATCAAGAGGTCGAGGGGACGCGAGTCACGACCGTGAAGTGGTCATGTACATAGTGGGTGCTCTTAGTCCCCGGAAGCCTAACCCTACGCGCTTGCACGCGATCGAACGATGAACGATAATCTTGACTCTTCAGCTGGATATTCCTCTCAGTCTAGAGCCCGATTATACATACGCTTACAGCGCTTACATTGCTGGCCCTGTTATCTATGGCAACACTCTTAACAAGCTCAACTTTCCCACCTGCTACCATCTGAGTGCTACTATCTGCACTCTATCTGCCTGGATTGGGATAACGCGAGAGAGTCACAATCTGGACCGACCGCCCATGTTCAGAATCACTGCAACGAGATACTGTTCCCATGCTGCAACTTTCGAACGTTCGAGATGATGGAAACAACATCTTCTTCGAATTCAGTGGTATCAACGTAACGTTAAAGAACTCCCGAGTAGTACAACTCGGGAACTTGCGACGCCTCAATACACTTGAGGCTTCGGCGAAGATCTTCATTCAGTCTGCCGGCAAAGGGAGGTCATTCAAAAGTCATGTTACTGCAAACTTGTGATCTGACGGATGTTTCACAGCTTAGATTGGGGGATTGCGATGAACTAGCACTGAATGATACAATTTTGCGTTGGTTTATGATTTACGATGATGCCAGAACACGATAATATACAGGTACATTGAATTTCGAGTGTTGATGATTGCAAGATATGGGCAGCGATTACAGAACCGTGACGGATATAATCAGACCTGACAATAAGTTCAGTCTCGAGAAGATAGGGAAAGATGAAACGATGGACCTGAGTGACGGGCGTGACGATGGTCTTGTGGTCCGGAGGAGATGTCGAGACAGCGGACGAGGTGCGAGCGATGGCGGCGAGGTCAACTGTAAGGAGATTCAGACACAGACACAGGAGCTGTAGTAGAGTTGTATACCTTCACCCTTGAAGACATTCTTCCTGAACTCTTTGGCGGTCTCGAGCTCTTGGTCAGACATGTAAGAAGCAGACCTCGCCACAGCCGGTTTGTTCGAGTCGGTAGCTACAAGTACTGCAAGATTAGCTCATGACACGGATGTGGAATGAGATGACAACGAACTGGAGTCGGACGTCTGACTAGCTGTGTCGGCGTCGACGTCCGTTTCCTCTTTCTGCATGTCCATCGCTTCATCGTCTAGTGCGGCAAACTCGAGGTCGCGTTCGTCGGCGAGGCTGCCCCAGTTGTGCTGGCCACCGCCGTTCTTGCGCAGCGATTTGTCGAGGCCAGACCTGGACTCTGAGCGGTCCTTGATCATGGCCTTTGGGAATACAGCGCGTGCGGTGCGAGTCATGACTGAGGGGACGGCGGTGGAGGAGAAGGAGTTGAGTGGCAAGCAAAGGTGTTGATGATGGTGGTTCGAATGAAGAAGACGGGGTCCAGAACCCGTATTTATACGCGCCGCGCCACTTTCCAAAGCTGGGGTAAATATGTGGTGCAATGGACATCAATTGCGGCGCGTGACTATCTAGGCCGGTCTCGTTGCTGGAGACGCAGGTTGTCCCCCGAATCGTGCCGTTATTCTTCCATTCTGGTCCCTTTGTCGTCCGTCCTCCAGATTGACTTTGAGCCCTTTCAGGTCGTGTTTGGGTCGTGTGCAGTGTCGGATAGGGTGGGGAAATAAGTGGAGGTTTTTTACCAAAACAGTTATTTACATGTAAATTACAGTAAATTACCTGGTAAATTACATGGCCGGCCGAGGGTCAGATTTCGGGTGGTAATTTACCTGTCACGTGCACCCGCCCGGGCCGCCACCAACCCATCTTCGGCCATATATCAGTGTCGGCACAAGCCTGACTAGTTGAGGGAGGTGGCTGTAGTGCCCTAAAGCCAACCAGTGGCCTGGGATGATTCAGAGAGCTGTTTTAACAGCATTTTCTGAAGAAATTTTGAGAACTTTTGGAAGGAAATCTGCGCCGCAAAAGGTGTCACGTGATCGACACGTGCAAGGTAAATTACCTGGTAAATAAGTAAATTACATGGCCTCTGGCAGGCCATTGGTAATTTACTGGTAAATAACTGAGCTCGGACTTATTTCCCCCACCCTAGTGTCGGAGAAAAGACCACAAAGGGTCCATACGAATGCGGGGTAACGTGGGAATGTCGGCCCACGTGGTTATCGCCGTCCAAAAGAAAGGAAGAAACAGCGCGCCTGGACTACCATTGCCTCAAGGGTTGGCGGCGCTCAGGAAGCATCCTGATTCTAAGAACGTAGTCCACCAACGGAGACTGCCAATTCGTGTGCGCCAAGGCTGAGTTTAGGCTGCTGATCGATTGGCGGGTCTCAATTTGGAAGATGTGACCCATCGGCTTTCATCTTCCCTTGTCGTGGGATGGAAGGTCTTTCACCGTACAACGGGGTCTAGAATTTTTCACAATCAGCGGGATCGTTGGTTTAATGACAAACATTACGCGTTCATGCATGTTCTCACTAAATAACAGTCCTTAGTCGACCGTTGGGCGCAATGTTCCACGTAAAGAATTCCTCCCGGAACGCGTGGTGAAGGCTTGGACTCCTCGAGGACACGGAATAATGGCTAGCGAAGCATATCCTTCCGGCGGCAAATATTGCGCATTGTAAGTAGCTAGGCCGTTGATGCAAGAGGCCTTTCTTCATATTTTAACAGCTTCTTGAAGCTTTGGAACGCTCTTTGTGATGATGTTGAATGTGTTCGAATGGTCGAGGCAGGAATACCTCATTGCAGATTACCTGTAACATCAATGTCGAAGCTGCGGAGCATTCCCTACGAGTCATTTTTGCGGTTTTGGTTGCATGCGTTGACTTGCAGAATCGAGGTCAAAGACGCTATTTTAAGATCAGGAACGGTTCTAGCCGGCCGTATGTCCGGCTAGCGCTAATTTCTGGAAGATCAGCGTTTCGTCATCTTCCTACACAACCTCGACGTACTCGAGCTCGTCGACCCTTCTAGCCCATGGCCGACCTTGACAATGGCCTCAAAATGCTCTTGAGAGCATCAGACGACGTAAAAGCAACCTTAGAAGTCTTAGTGATACCCACCGCATCTGATACCCAAATCGATACCCCCGTTCATTATCGTCAACCAACCGTTTCCAACTTCAGGACAAGAAGGATTGTCGCCGTCATTTCACACAAAGATGAACTTGACCACCATGAGGAAGGAAGGTGAGCACCAAGTTCCCTAAACTGGGCTTGTGAGTCCATATGACTATACGTTTGAATGGTACCGACCACACTTCCTTGTCACGAAGTGCTTCTGGAGGAGAAATCTCCAAGCCTCTTTCCCTGCGGCGGTTATTCCTTTGCCTAGCCCATATGCCGTACCCAAGGCTGGAAATAGGAGACGCGTACCTTCGACTTTACAGCCATCTTTCGCCCAAATATTCGGAACTGATCATTCTCTAGTGTCTTCGTTCTCAAACAGAAACCCCAAAATCATGCCTATCCCGAGAGTCTCGAAATACAACGCGTCTTTCCTGTCTGCGGAGACTTTTCTATTTCCATGGCCCAAATGCGAGTGGGATCCGTAGGAGGCTCACAAGACCGCACGGGTAATTAGCTCCCCATTTCTCTCACGATGTACTAACTCCTCCAGGCCTCAGGATAACTGTCAGCCCAAGCCCCAGGACGAACCTCTTTCCTTCTACACGCAGGATGTTCAAGGACTACAAAGTCTCTTGGGTGAATACAGACGGCTCAAGGAGCTTTCAGGTGCATTACTTTCAAACCCATCATCCCATCACGATTGACGCCACTACTTTTAGAAACTTTCATCCCATCCTCTCCTTCCCAGACATATTCTTGGCTCGCGCCATATGCACTGAGCATACCCTGCCAATAAGTGTGTCCTTGTCCTTCCTGTTTCTGACTCCGTTCTTAATTGAGCGCAGTAACTTCCGTACCGCCTGACCTTCGGGTTTTACACCAACCCCTCCACGAGCGCTGTCACCTGCCAGCGCTGGATCACCTGGTGATGATACTCACGACATACTCCTGCTAAGGG
>JADNRX010000710.1:0-26011 GCA_015501595.1 Hymenopellis radicata
GACTCTCCTTGCAGAATGGGTTGAGGTGAGAATATGCATCCAGCCCTACGGACCACCACAAGTACAATACTATCGTTCGCGTGTATCGAAGCTGCTGATTACTCTCTCAACCTCGCACAATTGTCGCTACGGCCGTCGCCTACCTCCTTCGATGCTTTTCCGATTCGACCCAACGGTATCAGAACGACGACAAGTACGTAGTTGGCCGATCAGTTTTGATTTCTGATAGTCCTTAACTTCGTCGGTGTACAGGTCCTGAGTCTTGTAACCCTGAGGGGACCTGGCGCTCTGGATGTTTGGGGCTGTTCCTTCCGGTATGTACGTTATTACTCGTCCATATCTCTCATCAACGAGTCGCTGATCATCTTACGTCCCAAGACATCAGTGAACATCACACCGACATTCTCCCCCGGAATCGCTCCCCTAAGGCTTTTGCTCGCGACACCCAGATTCGCTCTCCAATCGCGGTCCACCAATCTCAGCATGGGCATGTGGCTGTCATTCAATCGCAATCGATTAAGGTTTTTACATTTAATAACATTAGCCGAGCCTTTGGGCCTTTCACACCCGTCAGAAAACTACGCATGTTTGCGTCACAGAAGTAGAATAACCAGGATTGGATCTTGGTACCGCGTGGACTACTATGGGCTGGAGGACCTCCGATTGCATAACTCCTCACCTCACATACATTCGCGCCGATGTCGCGCCAAATCCGACTTTCTCCGATGTTTCGACCCATAAACACAAGACTTCTGGCCGACGAGCTCGCTATGTCGCGGCGCCTGATCAATTAAAGTCTCGAGAGATCTGAGATATACTTTCGGGATCCTGATCTTCGGACTTCTCCATATATGTCCGTCGAAGGATCTCGGCAAGAATGTCCCCTGCTTTCATCGTCCTATCTCCCTTCTTCATTGAATCTTGGATTGCGTCGTGTGAATGTCCACAAATGGAATTCTTATGTTTCTCCCACATCGGCTTCCCTGCGTTTCCACCAGCATTCCCACTCGACACAAGTCAATTTAAACTTAAAATAATGGGCCATCTCGTGGACTTAGGTACCCTGTGTAAGTTCCCTGGATAATAAGTGAACTTCCGAAATTGCTGTACGTATAAAGGACGGAATGAAGCGAGCTCTGGTTTTCGTAACCTCTTTTCGATGGCGGCCCCCACCATCGCACAACGTCCAACCTTGACGAACACCCGCATACGTTCTCCTCGCGATGCGCTTCTTGTCTTTCATGGTGTCGCTATGAACATCTTGCCTTTGATCACTCGTCGACTGGATATCGAGGAGCGGCGCGCCATCACGTCGGGAAACGTCTATGTATGGGAGGAACGCGGCGTCAATAACGAATCTGTTGGGCTTGGGATGGAACGATGGTACGTCGTTACATATTCGAATTGTGGCGTTATGTAAAACAATGACATTCTATAGGACGGACGGAATGGGCTGGGGACCAAGTCGTATGTCGATGTAATTCATGCCATTTCATCGCTGACGTTGTTAAACCCATAGGTGTCCGGGATGTCAGTTCTTTCATACTTCATTCTCGGGACGTCTTACCTAAATCAATTCAGGAATTCCTTTTCTATCATCAAAAGAATCCGGATGACGATTGCAATACCGTTACGCAAATGTCGCCATGGGCTAGAGTCACCAAGTATGCGGCTTTCATATTCAATCGCGTCGCCTCTCGAGCTCACTTCGACCTTTCCCTCGCAGAAAGAACGGGGACTCATCTTTCAATTACCCCGGATACTCGATTTCATCAACTTTTCGACACCTACCCGAGACGCGGAACCTCATCAAACAAACATATAGCGTTCATGTCACCCTTCCTGCGGATAGAAACAAAGGCGCAACGAGGAAGTGGCATCTCAGTAAGTCGCCCGCCCTTGATGTTTAATCTCGTTGACTGATTGTGACTCTGAAAAGCCGCGTACTTTAGTCAAGAGAAGCTCGACAGCTTACACACGGTAGACATGATACCACAGCTCAGAGCGATGCCCACTCCTGACGGGTGGTTCCGAAGTGCGCGATCCACCAAGTCGTCGCGACGCGAGGCTCAAGGAGCGAGGACGTTCTCGTACCCGGAGCGCAGTACTCCTTCCTCATCCCCGAGCTCGACCCGCCTTTGCTCTCCACACTCCTCCGACTCCGAAATGACAGAAACCTCGTCCCAGTCGAATGGGCCTGGTACTCCTGATCCTTACGTCCGAGGTCGCTGCTCGAGCCCTCCTCCTCCTCCCAGACGGACAACCCTTGTGCCGCTCGAGCATCTCCAAAAGGGCCCTTTGTCTCGTCGGGATCCCCTTGACGAACAACTCTTACGACGGTTGACACGAAACTATTAGACGGTGGTTGTATTAACATCATTTGGGATCTGTACTATCATGAGGGTTGCTGAAAAGGTTCAAGTTTTCAACGGACTACTATCGCACTGGCATTCAATTATTTATTCTAGACATTTGTACGATTGGATGTAGTATACCTTTTTTTGCTTTCGAAATGCTTTCAATGAATGGGAACTGCACGTATACCTGACTTTGGGGTGAATGAAACGGACGTGGCGCAAAGCCGCGAAGATGGCGAGCAGGGTATGTGCGCTCGTGATACCAGATATCATGACGCATCGACAGGCACCAAATTTCAAAACCTCTAGATCGACGCTCCGGACTTTATTCCTCGATCAATCGGACCAGGCAATTTAAGGGTTCGCGCGCGCGCGTCCGTTTGTGGGGTTGTATCAAGTTACCAGCAGCCCATACTCGTACACTCCAGCTATGATGCTCACCGGGCCCCCCTCAGGACCGCGCTGGTTTCGAACTGGCCTTCGGTTACACTCGTCGCCGGAGGGCTCTGGGTTTTTTGAAGTCCGAGTCTGTGTGTGTTACCGGGTACAGTACGTTTTCTGGAGTTTGGGGTAAGGCCCGCTCGCCCACATGTTCAACGCATAGGTGCGCGGTCCGCCGACGAGGTGCAGCGTGACCAGGACGTGGGTGTGTGGTCGCGCAATCGGGCCTCGGCCTGTGTACCCATGAATTCAGTGGTCCACGCACTTTATAAAAGTTTTTGGGGTGCATCAGTACTATAGCGCATGAAGGATTTGCTATGTAGATGGTCTTGAAGTTCACGCCCACCTGATTCCGCGAGGAGGGTTTCCAGGATCAGACCCTTCTGACCGCGAGACTCGCACTGGCGTGAACGTGTCTTCCTAATTGATGCATGGAATAGACATGCTCAAGGTCTACTCTGACATCGGATCTTCCGGAGATGACGAGCTCCGAAGAACGAGCCCTTGCGCGTTCCATAATTGCTTTCTACTAAACAACGAGGCATGATTTGCGCGCCAATGGCTCGGATAAATCTCGCACGAGATAGGTAGGCAATTTCGAAATGGGCTCGGATTTAGGAAACGGTTACTGTGGTGAATCGAGAAGGAAAGAAGCCGGGGAGTTACGGAAATAATGGGGGTACGAGAGCGAGTTCTCACTGAAGGTGGTTCGGGAAGGTCCCGATGATGTCTGGACATCATCTGGGCGTAGTGTATCAATTTCGTACGATATCTATGGCGATTCTCCGAGGGTTTCCTACTTCGATCTATGGGAGGCCTAAGATCACTGTGAACACGCAAGTGACTGTGACGAGGAGTAGTATATGCCCAAGGGATACAAGAAGATGAGGCACTGTAATACTCCGACGACGGTTGAGAGGAGTATGAGCAGTTCGGTATGTTATAGTTCGCCGTCAGATGTGCGCAGATTGCAATAGAAGGCAACTAGGACGACAAGCAAACGGTCCCGCAGTTTTACCTGTGTTTCTCAACCTACCCAGCTAACACAGTAGCGTAATATGCAGCTACTGACCTGTAGGTAGAAGGTATTAATATCTTGTGGCGTTGAGTGAAACAGGCGTTGTCGAGGTGAAGAACAAGGCGTTCATACCCGGCGGCCGGATTCACCAAAGATCCGACCATAGTATACAGTCCCTGTTTCTCACATTACCACAGCTGCAGAGAGTGTATTCTGCCGTGTAGATACTCTGCGCCGACGATAGGCCACAAGCTGTAGAAGATAGGGTAGATCAGAGTTTATTGTACATCAAGGCGTGATAAACATGTGGAGGAGAAGAGGAAGTGTTGAGTGATTCCTCCGTTTGTCAAACAGCCCTCAGTGATGGCCCATGTCATAACGAGAGAAACCGGGAGTCTCGAGTTGAAACGGAAGAATACCGGGAGAGGAGGGTACTATGAAGACAAGGAAGTCTACCGTGTAGATAGGACCTGAATCTAAACAAAGGTGTTGGGGGTATGTACCGGAAAGGTCAACAGAGTTCAGAACCATCCTGAGATCCTTAAGGTCAAGGTAGAAGGCAGCCAAGCACGTATGTTCCTCGGTCGGATATTACCGATATGTCACACTGATGTAATCTCACGCTCCTGCATTTCCGTTCTGACCACGACGTCGACGGGGATCCATGACAGTCTGCAAGTAGTCGGCCTGCAACAATGTCGTTACCATCGAGCTCGCGGGCGCAACAGCGACGACGGTGTCGGGAACAGTGGCACCCGAGGCAAAGGCACGCGGAGCCAACCGTTCGACCAAGGTTGCTGGTATGGTATATGTTGACAGACCGTTCCTGGCGTCTGTTCTCACCGCATTCATTTCCCAGGGAAACTCAAGGTACTTCCAGAACAGCCTGAGCCAGCGACCGCAGACCTCGGACGGAATGGAAAGCGTCCGCAGTCACCCAGAGCAGCAGAAGAGAGCGTGGGCACAACTGGTGACAGCGATGAAGGAGACATTGAGTCCGACTCGAGCGAGCCTGCAGAGGTCGAGGTAGGCAGCGTCGTACAGGCTGCATAATACCCTGACCGCAATATAGGTCTACAACCAAATATCACTCATACCAGACGGCACGGCGCGTCGCGACGCCCTCCGACTGACCAAGAAAAAGGCTAAATCTCTGCCCAGAGTCACCGCCTATGCCACGGCGAGGTGCGTGATTTCCCGTCAAGGCGTTTGTTGCTGAATTCAACAAGTTCTTACCGAATGAACGACCTGATCAAGTTCCTCAATGCGCGCAAATCGGCTTACCACACGGATGCGAAACTGATTGACGAAGTCATCTATACACCTTACATATATCAACCCTTGCAGGACGCTCGACATTCAACAGTCAAGTCTCAAACGCTTCCCACAGGCGATCTTCTCGGTGTTCCCGAATTGCATGCCGAGGACGCTGAGCCAGACCCACTGTTGACTGTCAAAAAGAAGAGCAAGTTTGACGCGACTTCCACGGAGGCTGAAATATTTTTGTTCGAATATGGCACAGTTGTTATCTGGGGTATGACTGAAGCCCAAGAAAGACGTTTCCTTTCATCGTTGTAAGTTTCCCTGAGCGCGCGTCTCAAAAATCTTAACTGAGATGTTTGATAGAAAACGTTTTGAAGTCGAGAAATTAGGTATGTATCTCGCTCCCAATCACCGCCAGGTTCCACCCCTCATCCTATCGACAATTATAGCCCCGGACGACGTCGAGATGGAAGATCTCAACTATTATTACGCTAATTACAGCAGGTCCGTTTGCCTTTCATCTACTAACAGTCGTTGATGCACGAGTATGCGTCAGAATCTATAATGATGTGATAACCCTTCGGAAAGGCTCCAGTTACATGTCCGTTTCACCCCAATTCTTAAAGCGATTTCCCTGATGCCTTGCTTTCAAGGACAAAGCTTTCTCTCTCTCACGCGCTGTCCCAATCGGTCAAAATATCTCTGGTGAGATTACCGTCAATCTCCGTTCTCGTCACCTGACGGAGCTCCCCAAGTTTGAAGCTCTGATATCGACAACGATTGAAGACACAAAGGACATACCCGAAGTCATAAGCGAAACCGGGAAGATTGGGATGCCCCATAAGGGTATGCCTTACTTTTAAGCTCGTCAGCCTGAAGGTTCTGACTACTGGCTTTTACAGAGATTATGCAGAACATAGGTCAGCTGTTTCTGCTACGTACGAACATAAACTCTGTTGGTTCTGTATTGGATTCTCCGGTATGTCTAGTCCGTTCCATTGGCTCCGACGTCTGACCATGGTATAGGAAGTCTTCTGGGTGCGTATGCCGCAATCGGTTACTTACAAAGACATTCACACTGGCAGCAGAGTTTTCCGGACCTCCAACCGCTCTACGATGCTGCGAGAAGCTACCTTGAGATTCCCCAACGAATTAACCTACTCAACACCCGGGTTGAGGTCGGTCATTGCCTTTTTGGTCTCATACTGTGACGATCCTTGACGCGTTTTCCGCCGGTTCAGGTTCTTCAGGACATGCTGCAGCTATTAAAGGAATCCGTTTCGAGCCGACACGCTGAGCGCCTAGAACAGGTTGTGATTGTATTAATCGCCATCGAAATTGGTCGGTGCGTTCTCCGTTAGTGGAGCAATTGGCTTATGATTCTTTTCCTTTGTGCAGTACTTGGCATAGTGACTATCCTGGTCGATTTGATGTCCTGATTCCAACTCGTGGTTTCCTCCTACTTAACATCCCTGCTTGCTTTCAACCTCCTACACATTACAAACCGTGACAATCGGTCGTACGACTCTGTGCCTTTGAGCGCGTGGCTTTGGCGCGCCGAGTCGTGCCCTGCGAGTCCGGTACGTGTGTGCACTCGGGGTGCAGCTGCTAGTTGAGCCATCGTACTATGGGTCCAGTATTATATTCACATGTTTGTTCGAAGTTGTATCCCTTCACCAGTGATGGTGCCTACTAATACAGTATCATACGACCGTTGTGTTAATCGCATCTCTTGTTTCTGCAGATGGGCGGATCAGTCAGTCGACAATGAATGCAACGGCATAGGCACGCTATTTTTGGCGCCTCGTGTTATTCGCTTGGACGAGCCATGGAACACTCGAGACTCTGCGGGTTGTGCATGTGGGGAGAGAGGAGCAGCACCCGTACCGAAAGTGTGGCGCCTCATCCTGGTCCCGCATTCCGTAACCCGGCTTGAAGGGAGTTATGGACGTGTTCTAGTGGATGTGGCGTCTTTGGACCATCAGTCGATGTCCACCACACGGTTGCCTCGCTACCGGAGTGAGAGAAAGAATTAAATTGAATCGTCGATGGCGCCTTTACTCTCTTTCTCAACGTAATAGAAGGTCTCGTAACGCGTCTCGACCATGAGGTATGGCTGTTCGCTGTGTACCAGTACCCACACAGCTCGATACTCGCCTTGGCTTGTCTGGCCCGCTCGACGCGGGGGGGGGGGGGGGGGGGCGGGCGGTTGGCTTGTCTGTCCTCCCACACCATAGAAATTCAAATGATACAATTTCTTAGCATGTACAGTACGGTATACAATGTCCGCAATCCAAGATGTAATAAGTTAGGGAAGGGAACTAACGAGCACTACGCGATGCATCCCGAGTGCTCCGCGCACTAGAACTACCACTCGTAGCGGACCTCGTCGCCGTCTTGCGGAAACACAAAAACTCAATCCCCGTCGCGCGGCGCGCATCCGCCAGCGTCTTCTTCACGCGGTCCAAATTAGCCTGCAGATTCTCGTCCCCCTGCCGGCGCTGGTATGCCACCGAGATGTTGTTGTACAGCTCTGAAAGCGCCGCGTCCGCAGACGGCGTGACATACTTGATCAGCGTCTGATGCATGTACTCGATTTCCAAAGTGGCCTGCCCAACAACAACAACAACATTAAATGGGGAATGGGGGAAGAAGGGGGAAGCTTACCCGGAGCATGCCTCCCATACCAAAGCGGTCTATCTGCCCGAAACAGCGAAGGGCCTCGGTCGCGAGCTCGTCCACCAGGTGTGTCATCGTCTGTTCTATGAGCCGCTCAGCGGCGCTGGACACCTGCGCATGCACGCCAACGAGGTATACAATCGTGCGATACATGTATGGCCGGATTTCTGTCCACGGGATATCAGCAAGTTGAAATTCAGCTCACGAAACCATATCACCTGCTGGCTGTGGCGTCTCATACCAGTCCATGTCCTTATCCAGAATGCCACTTTTCACAAGGTCCTTCACAACGATCGCCTTCGGCTTCGCGTAACTCTCGAAAAGCGTCTTCTCCAGCTCCTGCACCGCGCTCATCAACGTCTGTCAAGAAATTAATCAAAAAAAAGTCACTTCCGGCGACTCAACCGAGAAAATTTTATTCGCCCACCTGTCTGTCCTCCGAGATGTTGATGCCAAACGCGCTCTCGAGCTGTGTGATCATGCTCGGCACGATGTACTTTGCGAGGTGACCAAAGTTTGATAACACTAAAAGCAACCTTATGTCCTATATGGGCTGCTTTAAGCGCATGACTCTCTAACAGCATAGGAGAAAAACATCCGTACCCCATCAGTGAGATCTAAAAGGTCTAGAGGATTGGTGGCATCGCTCTCCACCACCACAAAGGGCTTCTTCCCCAGCGCGATGGGGCTTTCATCGGAGGCTAACCGGAGCATACCGTCCAGGAAGGCATAAAGTGCATCCATGAACGTCTTTGTGATCTTGGTCACGAACGCGGACGTGATCGGGTTCTGTCTTGCCGGCTTGGTCAACGAAGCAGTAGATAGGTCGACGCCACCAGCTAGTTTGTAGGCCGCAGTCGTCACCTGGCGCTGGAAGGCCTCCATCTGCGTGATGTATAGGGTTGCCGACGGGTCACTGGGGCTGGCAGTCCATGTTTCTATCAAGTAAAATAGCTGGGCATCTACGCAATTCAATCAGGTAGGGACAAGCGGCATAGAAAGACCTACCCCTCAACCACGCTCCAACCAATATATCCTCAAACCTCCAGCGCGCAGTTTCCAGGAGGTTCTTCAGACCCAAGGCAGCCTCGTTGGAGATATCCATGGCATTCAGATCATTGACGGTCTCTTGGATGTCTCCGAGGATTTTCATGAGATAATGCGCCAAAGAAAGTGAGCTGCTGTTCTTCGGCAGCAGTGGCGGTGGTTTGGTACTCGACGATGCCATCACAGCCATATCCGATAGCGTGAAAAATCTCGATACGAGGGATACATAGAGTTTTATTATGTCGAGTGCCATTGACTTGCATTGCGTGGGGCTACGCCTCGTGCCAGTCGGTGAAGTGGGCACCTGGTGAAGGAGTTTCAATCTGTTATATGAAGGACCGGGGAAAGGGATCACCTTCTTGAACTTGCCTTCCATAAAGTTGGTCGAGATCTTCCAAAAACTGGGGAGAGATGATAACATAACTTCGGATATGTTCTTCACCAGGTCCACGATTCCCTGCCAGACGGGTTCCCCGGTAGATTGAGCTTTAGATGAGCTTTAGTTTTGGGGGAGCAAACAGATTTGGGTCAAGAACCGACCGACGATGGCATCCGCTTGCTTCTTTTCCAGCGCAGCCAAGGAGTTGTGAAGCTGTGATGCAAGAAGATTTGGTAATGTGTCTGGATCACTTTCATCCGTGGCGGTCTTCTCCAATGCGGCTACATGTTCTAATCTGAGTATCTTACATAACGAAGGTAATTTGGGTGTACCATTGACGGCTTTCACGCTAGCCTCGTAAGTCTTGTTCATTTGTTCCATAATCCACTTGTGTTGACTGTCAAAGTACGTCCAGCTGGGATCTTCAGACATGGGCAAGTCTTGTAGCAATCTGAGAAGCCGGAAATCAAAATTTGTGCGGCAAACGATATGAGCGAACGTACTCAATTGTTTTTTCATGCTCGTCTACCGTCCGTGACGGGTCTTGGAGCTGAGAAAGTAGGACATTACGCATCTCGCCGATAGCCTTTTCCACGCTAGCCCACACTTTGTCAAGAATACGCTTCTGAGCCTGCCCATCTGTCGCGCCGACAGGCAACAGCTGGCCCGGACGCGTCTCGAGAAGATTCTTGCCCTTCTTGTAATCACGAATGGCGACTTCATACTTTCCCTAGAAGAGGGTTATTAAAAAAACGCGTCAATGTCATCAAACTCAAACCGCGTCGATCGAGTCCATTATGAAACTAGGCAAGTTGAAGAAGAACTTGGACCTGTCAAACACGCCAAGGGTAGTGCGTAGCTTGGACGCCTTGGATGCGTTCTCTAAAACGGGGAGGAAGACTTGATTCGCCTTGACAGCGGCCTCTGGGGAGAGCATGAGAGAGAGAACATATGATAGGTCCCGATAATACACACGCTTAAGCTCATCACGGACAGGTTTAGACGCGTATTCCGAGGAGTCCGACAGCAGGCCTTCTTTCATTTCTGCATACAATGCTTTTGGGGGTGTCAGCGGGAGAAGGATGTGAAATACAAAGTGCTTACCATCCGTGGAGGCCTTGACGGCGACGAAGCGATCAAAGTTGTCTTCGACGAGAATGCGGATGGCCTCTGAACGGGCGTCGATGGATGCCTCGAGAGTGTTTATGCCCTGCGCGAGGTCCTGGAAGGTGGCATGGGGGTGCATGACCGTCAAGAACGCCTTGGGGTCAAACGACTTTGAGGTGATCAGGATGGATGCCTCTGCGTGAGAGATTAGGGTGGTGCAGAGAGAGGGTAGGTTTCTCACTGGACTCCATATCCATTTCGCGAACGCTGCCACGGTCGTGAGCGTCGACGAGCCGGTATATTGCATGTCTGGCTCACTCACTTTACAGAGGATCCGATGCCCAGCGGATCGCCTTCGACGTCGCCGCCGTTCGCGGTCAGTGCTCCGGCGACCGAGTCCTCGAGGTCATGGTCGACTTCTTCCCATTGCCTTGTGCGTCGTCAGACCACGCATATAAGCAGATAGAACGAGCGGAATACGTTGGATTGAGCGTCGAGATCTTGTATGCTTTGAGCAACGCGGCTTCGTCGACGTTGTAGCTGAGCCTCGGCATGGCATGGACGTTGCCCGACAACCAGAGGTAATTACGTGTGGCTGTGCATATGTTTGCAGTTGTTATTCTCAATGTCGGCTTCATCGTCTACTCTCAGATGCGGAGAACGATATCGAATTATTCCGGGATATCTTATCATACGTGCTCGTGATTTACAAAGAAAAAGCGCCGCCCAGCAGAGAAAAAAAATCATTCACAGACTCAAGCACACACATCGTCGAGGCGCTCGAAACGCCACAACTGCGTCGGCTCAAACTCGCCCTCGGACGGCGGCGCGACAAGCGTCAGATTGACCTCGGGCTTTTGGCGGGTCGGCGTCTGCGACACGCCCCAGTAGTCGCTCTCGCCTCTGGATGCTTTCACCTGCAACAACACGTCGGATAACGTCGGAAATGCACTGGGGAAGACACTTACAGCATACAGCCCATCGCCAACTGCCTCGATGGAGAATGGGATGGGGTTGCCGCCATTGATGAGCATCGTGCCCTATTACAAGGTCAGTCCAAGAGAATCACAGGCCGATGGATAACCATACCTCATCTAGGCCAACCTGCCCGCGCGTCAAGCCCATGCACCGGATGATGAATTCGCCCTTGTCTTGTTCTAGGAGCTCCCACTAAAAGGCGGCATTCAGTCATTGACATCGAGAGAGGACGCGTTCTTACCTGCTCAAAGACGCCGAGCAGCTCAAAGCCGTACGACAGCTGCATAGGGCGTCCATGCTGGTGAACGCGGACAGAAGACTGCGACGCCTCGTTGATGATCTTGTAGACACCAGAACAGAGCTGCAGTCGTCGTCGTCGTCAACATTGTCCTACACACGCCTGCGCCGTACATACCTTTGGGGTACGTGTTTGGGACATGCTGAAGAGAACGCGTGGATCGATTGGGGGAAAGTGGCGGGAAGGAAGTAAGACGTGCCATCGCATCCATCCAGCATTTTATGAATCCATTCTCTGGGGATACTTTTTTCGGCGATGCCACCGTGCCATCCGACGTCATGCCTGTCCAGAACATCAATCATATGATGGCGACGAACCTGCACCAATCTGTTCCCCGCGCATTCAAAAAAGAACCAGGCAGCCGAAAAGAGCTGCTTCGAGACACGTTTGCCCATACGTGGCGCGCTCAAAAATACAGTACACGGTGTCTTGATTGCAGCCCACACTGCACAGCAACTGTTCTTGAGCGTCCGTTCTATTTCGAGCTCCGTTTCCGTTTCGGATGTAATTCTTGCGCGTCGGGCAGACCCCAAACAATCTCTTAAGCGCGATATCCGTGGCGCGTATCAGCACGCGACGATGGCAGGGAGATTCGCCATTTACATTCCACCGTCGAAGCCGTCAGGTGCCTGTCCGACGCTTCTCAAGGGTAGCAGACGTTTCCGAAAGGGCCATCGCTAGCTTCCCCGCACTCGAAGAAAAAGTACGCCACACACGACTCTAACGCGCCTTCATTTCAAAATACGCGTCTGCTTTTTGCCTATCTATCTCCCTCATGTAATTTCCAAGCCGCTGGGAGCGCCGCAACCCATTCTTTGAACACGCGGGGAAATCACATGCACTCGCAGAACTTTGGGAGGTTAGGTCCAAATCAGGACAGGCTTGCGATCCTTCTATCAATTTTCACATGCAAGTCGCGAAAAAGTGCCTCGTACGCCTCCCAAGCCCGTGGCGTCTCTTTCACATGCCCCCAAGCGCGTCTCGGCTTCGCTCTTGCAACGTAAAACACAGTACCACAAGTCCTAGAGAACTAATCTAGATGTCCTTCTCTTGCATATGAATATTGAGGGAGGCTGCACTTCGACTTCGGCACCACTCCGAAGGAGATCTCCGCAACGACGCCACACCTCGCATTACAAGAATTCATTATCATGAACAGGACAGCAGGTAACAGTATACATCAAAGCAAAATGAGAGAATATCATGGGTAAGATCAGCAGTACAACAAAAAAAACAGACGACCAAACGTAAAAGAAAAAAAAGTCTATCAGCTCTTCGCCTTGGCCTTCCTCTTCGCCTTGAGCTATAGAACTGTCAGCCATCATCCAAGTTCCACCTAACGAACACGAACCTTGGCCCTCTGCCGTGCTCCCCGCCCCAACTGTTCCTCGCCCGACGGCGCATCATCCGCCTCATCATTCCCATGAGGGTCGCCCATCTCCACATCACTCGTCGCCTTCCTAGACGTCCCTTCATCATCGTCCTCATCATCCATCCCGTCATCCTCATCATCCTCCTCCGAGGCCCGAGACTTACGCTTCTTCCTCGACCGCCTATACGGAGCAGTCAGCCACAACGCATCAACTCAATAACTCTAAATCCGTACTTTGCCCCATTGCCGTTAGTCGCTGGCGCCTTGCGCTTCGCCGGCTTGCGTTCCTTGTCCTATTATCAAGGATCAGCCCACAGGTTCTCTCTTAACAAAGAAAACACGTACACCGCCCTTGCCTCCATACAGTCCTTTCGCCCATTGGATAGTTTCTTCTGGAGCAAATATCTCCGCCAAGGTCTAACCCGATTCAACATAATGCATGCTGTAAACCACATACTAAACATACCTTATTCGACTCCTGAACGCTCTTTGGCGGCTTGAAGATATCCCCCGGTAACTTTATCTTGCCAGGATAGGCGTCCAAGGGCCATTTCCTGCTCCGGGCGTAGGCGCGCGTTATTTCGTCTGCCAGCTCACACATGATCCAAAAGTTCTACATCTCCACATCAGAAATGCGCCATCCTAATTATGCAACCACTTACCCGATTGTACTGCGAATTACCATCTTGAACTGTCTTCCCTTTCTGCGCGTAGAGAAGGAGTAACGGTACATTATCGGCAGTTGCGACGAGTTCAAGATAGTTCCGTATATACCTTGAAAAGGTATGTTGTAGCTCGGGGAACCAGGCATGCTGGGAAACAGTACGTACTTGGAATGATCTTGGAGATCTTTGTGTGTTTCGACAAAATCGGGGTGATGTGCGAGGAAATGTAGGAATCGGATGAAAAGGCCACCAAGGAACTTGGTGCGGGTTTCTGCCAAATGATTAGGACGAGACCTCTACATAAGATAAAAGGCAAACCAGCTGGGCGACGATTTATAGCGCCTGTGATGTACGTTGAGGCCTGGACAAACGTAAGAAAGGGTGGCATGGTATAAGCAGAATCCTTACGGCTGCTCTCAGCTCAACTTCGGGATCATGAACGGTCAAGAAGGGTATGATGTTGTAAACCTCCGGCACTTTCTGGTAGTGAAGGACCGCGAAAACCTTTGTAAGAAAACCAAACCGGACCTCGTAACATGTGTCCTGTTAATCATTTGTCAAATCAACCAAGTGCTAAACATATGGGGCATACGCACCTGTGACACTAACGCCAGCTGTTCAAAGCGAGCAGAAATCGCTTTACTATAAACCGGTGCCACTGACGCTAACTGAATAAGCGACAGAGCGGCCGTTAAGCGTAATCGGGACATGAGTGTGGGGCTACAGAATCTCAGTCAGACACGAGGAGCCAAGGGCCGACTAGACGTACTCTTCCTCGACAGTCCTCGATAGCGAGCCGTTGGCTTCAAGTAGAGCGAAGAACATCTTCAACGCAGGTTCCGACACTAAGCTGGCCTTGTCTGTCCCGGCATACGCGCGACATCGATTCCTGAAAGCTTTCAACGCGAGGATCTTGGCCCAATAAAGGTCCGGCAAAACTTCATCTGCAGCCCATTCCTCTTCTCCTGCACTTCCTTCATCTTCGGGCACAGGACTGGGTTGCATCAATAGCTGCTTGACCAAAAACTGGGTAATGACATCACTCTTCGACTCGAACGCATCAGGAGCGAACAGAGAGAACTGCGCGAGCGCAGAGATATGGGCTACCAATAAATCTGGAGACGCGTCCTCGAGGCTATCCGCTAAGGACTTGGCGACATATTAAGTGTGAGAGTTGACGGAGGCGCAGAAAGAGTAACATACCTCGACAGCGCGACCGCAAGCTGCACTTTGATTGGGTGTATGACAGAGTAACCGCGCCGCGAACTTGGCGTGTTTCTCTCCCGGCCCAACTGCATATCTTGCATATCGTTCAATCTGCAACCTAGAAAGAGCTCGTCTGTTACACCCATGGGAAAACCAGAGAGAAACATACTTGTCAGTGGAAGCAAGCTCCGAATCATAGCGAATCAAGCACGACAACGCGCGAAGACACGTAGCAGTCAGCAGAGTCTGCTCTTCGCTCGCTATTGCTGCCGTTAACAGACCCTGATGGGCCTTGAAGAGGGCGGGTAAGTGTTTTGATACATATTTCAGTAACACCGCGGCTCGCTGCGCACAGGCGCTCGCCCATGTACTCGCTCCGCTTTCCTGCCCCTCTTCTAATCGCTTCAATAGCGTCGGGATGGAGGACTGGTTGATGATGTGGTACGTTGCCCGCCGAAGGAATACCTTCATCGTAGCAGCGATCCCAACGGCCTTGTCGGCTAACTTTTTCAGGAACTCTTCCTGGAAACGAATGAGTAGAATAGGTGATCCCTGACAGTCATGCGTTACCTTTCGCTTAACCAAGGTCTTAACATCCGTCTGTGGATCCATACACTTTTTCAAGAGCTTGTAGAGGGTTTGGTCGTTGAGCTCGGCAAACCCTTCGAAATCCTCTGCCGCCTTGGCGGAATCGTGAAAATAAGCTGTAAGGATAGATCAGCAGAAGTTTGAGCTTGAGATAACAACATACATGAATGTTGCTTGATCAAGCGCGATAGATTACTTTTCACGGCTTCCTCGTTCTCGTCAATGACCCCACCCTGTGGAGCTTGAGTTCAACGTTTCCATAGTCTTGTAAGAAACCTACATTGTTCGCAATGCATGCGTCGAGGTAGCGTGAATACGGTGTCGGGTACCTGAAAAATGTCATGTTCTGCGTACGTTGGACAGTATGGACAAACACTCACACCTGCTTGAGATTGGTTGCCACTAGGAGGGCATTATTCGGCTTGTCTTCCTCGAGAAAATTCATAACAGTGAGAAGTCTATCGGTCCATCGTGCCTCGTCGACTTCAACATCGGCAGATTTGTCTTTAGAAGTCAATGGAGAGGGAAGAGGGAGGATCGAGTCAAATATAGTTTGCTCGACGACTGGTCTGCTCTCCAAATTCATTGCGACAAGTGGAATACGTGGTTGGGGATCCAGGAGAATTGCCGAACGGCGGCGGCGTCGTGGTTCTCACTGACGGAGGTCAGTGGGGTCTAACAAGACAATGCTGCACGTACATTAGAGGATAAGCAAGGTTATAGAGTTTCCCAAGCGTCTTCAGGGTTTCTGTCCGTACGGAATGCTACAAGGGTGTGAATAATCGCCGCGATGAAAAGGCCGGGCCAACCTTTTTGTCAGATGCGCGGGCGGCAAGGTTCTGGAGATGATCCCGTGGTACATGATGGAGGATAATTTCGAAGTCTACCTGTCCGTAAAGTTTGCTGACGGCAGCGCGAACCTTGTCATCGGGATCCAGGGTTTTCATTTGCAAGACACCTGTGTATCACATCATTAACAGATCGAAACCGAGATACAGAACACCAACTTTCAATGTGATCTCTCAATTCCGCATGGTTAGAAACGATGGCGAGGGAAGATTCTATGGCCTTTATGCGAACAGACGTAACTCTGTCGTTCATCCTAGCCGACCAGGTTTTGAAAGCGCCCGGATACTTTTTCGCGAGATCGGTACCGCCCTTTTCAGCATACATGTCAGCCAGAGTTTCTGTGGCCAAAGTGCGAACGTGAATGTCCTCAGTTCTACATTGATCTTCGAGTTGGGGAATGACACTGTGCAAGAGATTGGGACATGAAGCGTGGATGTGTTTGATGAGCTCGTGTGCTTTACGAATCTCTGTGAGGTCCTCGTCCTCCGAGTGCTCTGCCATAACGTCGGCAAAGTAAGCTGCAACGCGTGGCTGTAATTTGTCTCCGGAATTCTTGCAGACGGTAACGGCGAGACGGTGTCCAGGGTGATCGGCAGACTAAGTGGAGAAGTGAGAGGGATACAGAGAGGGAAAGGACGCGTACCTTGTCGGTGAACTGAGCGAGGAGGATGTCCACAGCCTCAGGTGGTATATTTGATGCCTCGTCGATCAAGGCGCAGATAATATCAGCCATGAAAGACTCTATCTGCTTAGAGAGATCCTTGCGGACGAGGGCGAAAAAGTCGCGAAAGAGGGTGGTGATGAGGCCATCTGCATTTGGAAGGTCGCAGATGAGTACGACACTCTTGACGGTGGAGAGGGATTCCAAGACGTGAAAGTACTGGGGAAAGTAGGTGTCGTTTGGCGACTTGAGTCCCCTGCTAAGCTGTACTGTGAGAAACTTGAAAATATCGACTAGTTGGTGATCTTCGTATGGCGCTTCTGGTGCGTAGAGGTTGAGGAGGTCGACTAGACAGCACGCGGCATAGGCCTTGACGCCGCGGTCGCTGTGTAGGAGAATGGCGGGCAGAATGACATCGCGGCTGACGGTGGCAAGTGAGGCGACTTCGACTGTGTCCTGTTCGAGTTCTGTGAGATTATGGTGTAGTGCCTTGAGTTTTCTGAGATATGTGTCTGTTGTCTGGCTCTTTGCGACGAGCTTTTCCTTGAACACGAGCTTTGTTGGGGTCGGCTGGCCACCGTGGCGGGTCTGGGCGACCATTGCCGTTGGACGATGAATGAAAGGGAAAGAGGGCAGCACGCGTTGTTTGTTGTTTGTCATTGCTCTCTGTCGAGAGTGACTTTTTGGGCCTAACTTCCGGTCACTTGCCGCACTTGCCGAACTTATTTCTCCGCCAAATCCAGACCAAATCCTGCAAGTTAACTTACAAGCTACTTACAAGTAACTTGAGCGCAACAAATTCACTTATCGGCCGAAAAGTTAATCCAAGTTAGGCAAGTGCACTTTTTGGCGCGGCAAGTGAATTTGTCCAATTGTTAACCACCTTACCAGTCACAACAGCCCATGTCAAAGTTGCAGTTGGCCAAGCGTGCCCTGCCGTCGAAAGAGGGGACTCTATTCAAGGATGTCTTGACACTGTACGAGACCCGGCAGCTCAAAAAGGGCCTCAAGACTGCAGACCAGATTCTCAAGAAATTCCCGGAGCATGGCGGTATGTCCGTGCGCTCTCCGCTATCGATGGCCCCTGCTAACGGCGGCCATGCAGAGACGATGTGTATGAAGGGCCTCATTCTCGTCCATATGGGCAGACGGGAGGAAGGCATGGACCTCGTCAAAAAAGGTGTCCGCCTCGATCTCACATCCCATATATGCTGGCACGTCTTTGGCCTCATCCAAAAGGGCGAGAAAAACTACGAGGAGGCCCTCAAGTCGTACATGCAGGCTCTCCGATTCGACAAAGTGCGTCTGTCCTGTGATATGTTGGCCAATCTAACATGGCTTAGGAAAACATGAATATTCTCCGTGATGCCGCCTCCCTTCAGTCACAGCTTCGGCTCTACGATGGCCTCGTGGAAACGCGGCATACACTTGCACGCTGCCGACCAGTGCTCCGCGCAAATTGGATCGCGCTTTCTGTCGCGTACCATCTTAATGGAAACCTAGAAGAGGCGAAAAAAGTTTTGGAGCATTACGAGGACAGTCTCAAGGTCCGTTGGTTAATCGAGTGTTTTATTATCATATTCAGTTTGATACAGAATGTCCCCGACTACGACGTTGAACACTCCGAAACAACCATGTATCATGTTAAAGTATTGGAAGACATTGGAGATTATGCAGAGGCCCTCGCCTTCCTAGACGTCAACTCCAAATCGCGTGTCATCGTCGACAAGACGGGCGTCATGGAAACTAGAGGTAATCCTCAACATCGATCGCATTATCACGCTCATTAAATCTTATAGCGCGGTTGCTATCCAAATTAAAGTCGGACGAGGCGGAGCATGCATGGCGCGTTCTCATAGATCACAACCCAGATTGCACCGACTATTACAACGGTTACCTCACCAGCCAAAACATATCTTCCGATGACGCCGCCCTTCTTGTCCTAAAAGAGATCTCCTCTCAAATCCCTCGCGCCAACGCACCCCGGCGGTTAGCACTCGCCTATTCCTCCGGTGACCAATTTAGAGAACTCGCCAAAGAATACCTCACCTCAGCCTTGGTCAAGGGTGTTCCTTCCTTGTTTGCCGACATAAAATCTCTCTATGAAAATCAAGCCAGACTTGAATCAATACAGAGCATACTGGAACAACTCCTTGCGGAGCATACCCCCGCATCTTCATCTCCTACCGAACCAACAACCTACCTGTGGATTCTATATTTCCAGGCCCAGCATTTTTCGCATCTGTCGCAGTACGACAAGGCGCTGGAGGTTCTCGAGCGTGCCATCACTCATACCCCAACCTTACCCGAACTATATACGTGTAAAGGTCGCGTTTTGAAGCGTGCAGGAGACCCGTACGGCGCGGCACGTGCATTGGAAGAAGCCCGACGCTTAGACGGACAAGATCGTTTCTTGAACACGAAATGCGCCAAGTATCACCTACGCGCCGGCCTGATCAACGAGGCCTATCATTTCTTTGGTCTCTTCACAAAGGTGGGCTATTCTATCTTGTCTTGAGGTCAGTATTGTTGACGGAAAATAGAAAGATGCTGCAAGCCCTTCCGCAGACCTAGAAGATATGCAATCACTGTTATATTTAATCGAAGATGCGGATGCCCAGAGACGTCTCGGAAAGCTAAATCTTGCCCTCAAGAAGTATGCTGTCATCAACAAGGTCAGCTGTTCGCGCTTCCTTGATCATTGAAAGCGCTCACACAAGTCGAGTCAGGTCTTTGACGAAATCGAAGATGACCAGTATGATTTCCATGGATATTCAATGCGCAAGTTCACGGTCAACATATATCTCAAGTGGGCTTTATCATTCCTAGCACCATTCAGAGTATCTAAACGTGCCTCAGCCTTCTTACCTGGGAGGATAATTTGAGATCACATCCCGTGTACGTTAAAGCTGCTCTTTCGGCTAGCCAGGTTAGTGAATCTCTTGTTTAAGCGAGCAATCTCATGCCGGCTTAGATATTTGTCGCCCTTCATGATGATCCTTCCATCGTGAAAAGGTTCACATCCTCAGGTAATGTCGTTTACATGATGCAGCCCATTCTTTCCTAACCGCGTATCAGAACCTCTAACTAGTGCCGAGAAGAAGGCCCAGAAGAAGGCGAAGAAGGCTGCCCATAAAAAAGAAGAGGATAAGAAACGTACGCTTCGTATATCATATTACACGCGATCGTACTGATACTCGCCTCCAGCCGCCGCTCCTACATCGACCAACGAAGACAAGGGTCTCGAGATTCCGAATGCGGATGATGATCCCGATGGTCTCAAATTATTGGGATGCTCTGATCCCTTGGAGAGAGCAGCAAAGTTCTTGCATCCGCTGACCACGCTTGCCTCTAAGAATATCGACGTGTGGATAGCCGTTTACGACGTGGCTATAAGGCGAAGTGAGTCTTTTCGTCCTGTCCTAATGTGGGGGAGTCCCAATTTGCATAATAGAGAAGTACCTGCAAGCTGTCCGGGCGCTGGCGCACGCTCGTGAGCTTGATGCAGACTACCCCGAGCTGCATGTTCGTCTCGCGCATCTACGCAAGACCGGTGAGTGACAGTGGTAGTTATTTGAGGTTTGGCTCTCATTTACTTTTACAGTAACTTCCCTTCCGCAAGTACCTCCAGCGCCCATTGGAGAGGTGTTCACATCGACAGTGTCGGCTTTGCTGCCGGACGAGGTGACGCTAGAAACCTTCAATTCACAATACCTCCAGCGCCATTCGTCTTCGCCGCTGGCCATTTTTGCCGCAGCGCGGGTATTGAAGACATTGGATGGTCCTCTCGAGGAGGTCGACAATACGATTTTCTCGACGCTGGGGCCTGACGTTAAGCTGACGCTCAAAGTAAGTCAAGTCATATCCGGTGGTGGGAGACGACGACACTAAAGGCTTTTAAAAGTCTGCGCGAACGATGTTGGATTACCTTGTGCAGCTGGGGTCCTTGAGAGTGGAGGAGTATAGGACATCGTGCGATCAGAGGTTCCCGCTTGCGACTGTTTTCAAAACTGCGGAGGAGCAGGCGAGTTTGATGAAGGAGACGGTTGAGATGCCGATTGCGAGTCCGAAGGATGAGGTAGAGATATAGTACTAGAGTATCTAGAAAGATGTAGTGGTGGTTGCGTGGCATAATTTATTGGACACGACTATTGGAAGTTGCCAATTGGAGGAGCGCTTCGAGAAGTTACGTTGATCTTCTACTTGCACTAGGTCGCCGGTGGGCTGGGGAACCTGACCGCACACGGAGGATGAGGAGGACGCTGGATTTTGTGGCTGTGCTACGTTACTCCGTCCGAGATCCCCGCTGTCGAAATCCCGCCTCTTTCCCTTAGTCCTCATTTCCATTGGAACCTTCCCCGCCTGGGCCACCTAGCCCACCGGTCCCGGCGCTGCAGCGCTGAACCTTGCGAATCAGAGTAGTCATTTGCCTAGCTCTGTTAGTACGCCAATTGGCTCGTGAAACAGTTCAGTCGCTCAAAGCGGACATTGTACGCGATTCAGGGCCGTTATGTTGCTGTAAAACACCGCCGCGCCCGTGCCACCATATTTGGGACAGCATGTTCCCTATCAAAGGTGATACTCTGTGGGAAAAGTACAGATTTTCACGGAACGACTGACCTTTTGTATATTTTACGCAGTTCTCACATGTAATCAAGACATCGTCATCTTAGCAAGAATAACCTTGCTAATCCGAATCGCAAGGTAGCAGTCAGCTTTAGCTCCAACATGCTACAGCCATTGCCAACCGAGCTCTTCTTTGAAATCGCACGCTATGTGAGTATTTTGTGATGTGCTTTTTGGGCTCGCTTGACCGCTCACGGGGGTGTTAGCTAAATCACGCCGATCTCAAGGCCGCTCGATTGTCGTGCAAGGCTCTAGCTGCTGTGACAGCCCCGTTTCTCTTTCGCTCTCTCGTCATTGTTTTCAGATCCCACTCCTTTCTGTGCGACGAAGAGTCGTCCTTCAGGCGGCGCCACTCGTTCTTGAAGGCGCTCGCTGGGTGCCGGACGCATCTCGGCAGGCATGTAAAGTCGCTGAGGATCGAAGAGCCGTTCGACGCCTACAGGCCACCCAAGACCATCAATAATCTGCCTCAGCGGGCCCTCAAGTTGCTGACTCTCAAGCGATATAAAAAGCGCGACTTTTCGGAGGGCATTGTCAAACTATTGTGTCGGGCCTTGCCGTATCTGGTCTCTCTGTACGAACTAAAGTAAGCCAATCGAGCTGTGTATCCACTACTACCTCTGAAGAACCCCCCAATGTAGGTGGGGATCACCTTGTCAAGGCGCAATACTTCCTCCAAAACGCCTCGAGCACGCCGTCCAGCTGCTCAAGATCCTCGGACCATTCCCTCGATCAGAGAGCTGTCGATATCCATCCATCTCGGCGGTATCTGTTTCTACGAGCAGTACTTCCTTGGCTTCCAAAATTTGACTTGCTTATACTACAGCGGCGACTTCTCCGCGACATTCATGCCCGCGATCATCTCCGCCAGCCCGAAGCTGCGAATGCTTACCCTCCGCCACGGAGACTTCATGGGACACACCGACGCCGGCACCCCGGACGTGGCGGACCTGTTCCCCGTCCTCACAGAGCCCCGCCGCCACTCCTTGATGGTCCTCGATCTGCAAGGTGTCATATTCTCGGACTCTGCTGTGCCGCTTCTCATTCCGTACATCCGAAAACTCTGGGATCTCTCCATTCGGGATACTGCCGTGCCTGCGCTCTTCTGGCGCCAGCTGGTCCACGATCGCATCTGGGTGCGCCGCCTCGATTTACGGCGTGTGGTCATCAACGAACATGTCTTGAGGTATCTCTCAAAGTACCTCGGGCTCCGCGATCTGCGGCTCGAGATCCCGAAGGACGGCATGGTGGAGAACGAAGAGCAGCCGGAGACGTGGGCGTCGCGGTTTTGGTTTGACGCTTTGCCCAAGCATTCACACACGCTCACCTCTCTGGTGATTATATCGAAAATACCTGGCCACTGGTGTATCGACGGCCATGCGCTAGACATGATAAGCCAATGCCGGCAGCTCAGAGACCTCCTCCTTACCATTGACTGGGCGCGCACGATCGTCAAGGGTGACGCTAACATCATCGTGGGTTCACTAATATTTTGGGTGTGCGAACGCTAACTGATGCTGTTCGCGTAGCGCTGCATTCTGAAATTCGTGTCCCACAACACTTGGCCGCACCTCCGTCGACTAGGTCTGTTTTCCGTGTCAATGGAAGTCGTGCGGCATATGGCGCATCCAGAATACCACTTTACACAAGCGGAGGACTACGGCGCGTATAAAATCGATCTGATTGTCGCAAGTGTGCGGTTTCGGTCGTGGAGTCGGTTGCTCGATGAGCTGGTGATAACGTCGTATGGCTTCGCCTGGCCGTATAAATTCCGGGGGTGCGAGGACGGCTCTGGAGAGTTTGCGTATTATGCTCGTGAGGACGGGCTTCGGCGCGGATGGACATGGGTGGAGGATGGAGATACCTGAATTTGCATGATCCAGGCAGACGATATCCACGTAGAATACATGTCCTGACAAGTGCAGTGGTGACACATGAGCGCTCCGCCCTTGCGCTCACCACATTCTACGGGTGCTTGAACTTGTAGAATTAGTTTGCCTGGTGAAGGAGTATATCTGATACAATGATACGTCTTTCTTTACAACAAGATGATGAACACTCGCAAATGGTTTCGAACTTGGAGGAGACGCCTGTTTCATTGCGCGTCGTCGTTCAGTAAATAAGACAGCAATTCGTCAAACACCTATTTACATAGTATACAACGCCTAGTCTAAATTACCAAAGAAAAATTTAGTCAAAATCATAGCCATATCCACATGTAGTGATAGGAAAATGTACATAATTCAAGTCTTCAAGCGCATAGTGAGATGAAGTAGATGGATCCAATGTTCTATCGCCTGCCCCCAACAGGAGACCTCGGCCGGTCATACGAATAGTACCTTGCATCCGGCTCATACCGCGCCCTCTTCGGGTCATACCCAATCGGCGCTGGGCTCGGACTCCGCTTCCTCACTGGCGGGTACGGCGGGTGCCTGTCCGCATGCGACACCGGTGGTCGATAATACTCATTTTCCCTCTCCCTCCCTCTATCCCTGTAGTCGTCTACCCAACCGCCCGTGGGACGCGGTGGAGGCGGCGGAGGTGACGCTCTCCTCCTCTCAGGCTCGGCCCTTGCGCCACTAGCCACATATTCTGGTCTCTCTCGACGCTCGTAGACATCCCCAGGCCGATAATTATTCTCCTCACGAGGTCTGTAATTCGTCAGTTCTCCAGGGCGATAACTGTTGGCCCCGGGAGGCGGCGGCGGATAGGCACTGCCTTCGCTGGGCCGATAGCTATTGGCCTCAGGTGGCGGTGGCCGATAGCTGTTCTCCGCAGGTCGATGATTATTTGACTCTGGTGGGGGTGGCCGATAGCTATTCATTTCAGCAGGTCGATAGCTGTTTGGCTCCGGCGGGGGAGGAGGGCGATAATTGTTCGGTTCTGCTGGCCGATAGTTATTTTCGCCAGGGCGATAATTGTTGGGCGGTGGTCGCACACGCGCCGACAATGGAGGAGGACTAGGAGCACGGGTACGAGGCGGAGAGCGCAAACGGGCCGATGGAGGCGGAGGTGTCTTCAGTCTCTCGCTCAAAGACGGCAGATGGGCAGATTTGGGCGGCGTAGGAGGGGGAGGACGACGTTCTTCAAAGACTGGTCGTCGGTCCGTGGGCAGTGTTGGCGTGGCGAATCTGCTCGGTTCCACTCTCGGTGTAACAGCCATTGATGCAACCGGAGGAGTTTTAAGTCTCTCGCTGAGAGAAGGCACTCGTTGGATACTATCGTCTGGCTTGATGAATGGAGGGGGAGAGCGAGGGGGTAGTGGACGGCGCTCTTCAAAGATCGGTCGACGAGCAACAGGCGAAAGAGATCTTCGGCGTTCTTCAAGCATTGGTCGATCACGGAGAGGTCGTCTGTCATCCACGGTCGGCTGCGGTGGTCGTCTGTCTTCGAATGGAGGACGGCTGGGAAGTGGGAGAACACGGCGCTCGAGAGACGACGCCCTTCTGTCGCGGGAGGAAGAGAAGCTTGGCGTTCTTCAAGCATAGGACGACGGTCATCATATCTTCGGTCATCAAGCATTGACGGTGCAGGTCGTGTATCCCGAACCGGTGGATGGTCGTCGAGAGGCCGTCTGTCGCTGAGAGGTGCATCATGGAGTGGGCGCCTGTCCCTTGAGTAGCTATCCATGTATTCTCGCTCCCGAGATGGCTCGTAGTGGCGCTCCTCGGGAGGCGGCCGTCGGGTGTCTAGAGGTACAGAGCGTTGGTCATCGCTTGTCAACGGCCTACTGTCTCGCGGTATAAAGCGATCTCCAGATGGGTAGCTCTCCCTGCGGCTGTCGGGACCCAGTTCACGGCCAGCGTAGTTTCTGCTAGTGTGATGGGGAGGTGAAGGCTTTTTGTCCATGTCGCTGTCCCTGTTAGACAGAAATGCGCTGGATGACGACTTGATAGACGTTGGTTCTTGCGGCCCACGAGAAGAGACAAAAGGAAGCCTTTCGTTGACAGCCGGAGGAGGCTGTACGCAACTTATTAGGAAGAAATCGACTGCTGCAGGACAATGACTTACATTGGGCTTCGCGGTCGAGGCTGGGCGCGAAATGTCCACCCGAATATCTTTGTGATCGGCAGCAGGCGGGTACGCGGGCCCTTTCCACACAGATCTGAGGGCCTCGGGCTGTGGTGTTGGCTTGAACGCTGGATGCTGTCCCGCTTTGATCTTGCGCTTGAGCGATTCAAGAATGGCCAAGTCTTGCGAAGGGTCCTTTACGTCTGTGATGCCGTTGCTGCTCCGATGTGAAAGCTGGCTGCTGGTCTGAGCAAGCCCCGGGATGTCAATCATATCCGAGTCGTCGTTTACAGCTCCAAAAGATTGCGGTTGAAATACGGGTGAGGGGGTGGAAAAAAAGGATGTCCGCTGGTCAGAAAGGCGTAGTAGCCAGTGCTAAGCTCGTTCCTGTTAGCCAATGTTCGCTGTAGTCGTCGTGGTGAGAGGTAAAGAGGATACAAAGGGGTATTCCGGAAAAGCGCAAAGT